>PVKP010007076.1:0-79169 GCA_004027715.1 Plecturocebus donacophilus
TCTTTGCATTGGGTTAGAACATGTTCTTTTAGCTCACAGAAGTTTCTTATTATCCACCTTCTGAAGCCTGATTCTGACAGATCATCACACTCATTATCTGTCAGGTCTTGTTCCCTTGCTAATGAGGAGGTGCGATCCCCTGTAGGAGGAGAGGCATTCTGATTTCGGGTGTTCTCAGCCTTTTTGCACTGGTTTCTTCTCATTTTTGTGGATTTATCCACCTGTCGTCTTTGTAATTACCGACTTTCAGATTGGGTCTCTGAGTGGACGTCTGGCTTGTTGGTGATGAAGTTTTTTCTGTTTCTTAGTTTTCCTTCAGTGGACGCCCCTTCCCCACAGAGCTAGGTCTTCCTGGGTTCAGCTGTGCTTGCTGTGAAACTCTCAGTCCTCAGCGCTTTCAATTGCTGTTCTCCTTGTGGGAATGGGACCAGCTGAGCCTGACTAAAAGGGCACCCAGTCTCATACACTCTGCACTGAGAAGCGCCGTGCTGGGGCACCAGGGAAACAGCCGCGCCAGCCAAAAGAGTCACACTGGCAACCCGTGTGGCTCCTCTGCCGGGAATCTCCCAGTTTGTGGGCAACAAAAATTCGTCTAAAATTGTGGTGTCCACTTGCTCTCTGCACTTTCACTGGGAGCTACAATCCTGAGCTGCTGCTAAGCAGCCATCTTGGATCTCTCTCCACCTGGTGATCAAGTTTTTCTGTTTCTTAGTTTTCCTTTGGCGGACGCCCGTTCCCCACAGAGCTGGACCTTCCTGGGTTCGGCTGTGCTTGCTGTGAAACTCTCAGTCCTCAGTGCTTCCAATTGCTGTTCTCCTTGTGGGGATGGGACCAGCCGAGCCCGACTAAAAGGGCACCCAGTCCCGTATACTCCACACTGAGAAGCGCTGCGCTGGGGCGCCGGCAAAACAGCCGTGCCGGCCAAAAGAGTCACGCTGGCTACCGGTGGGGCTCTTCCGCCGGGAATCTCCCAGTCTGTGGGCAACAAAAATCTGTCTGAAAGTGTAGCGTCCACTCTCTCTCTGCGCTTTCCCTGGGAGCTACAGTCCTGAGCTGTTGCTAATCGGCCATCTTGGATCTCTAGGACATCAGTTTTAAAAAGGTTGGCTGCACATGTTTGACTTCCTTCAGGATATGACCAGTACCTATAGTACTGAAATTTCCCTTCTAATTTACAAGTGCAATCATTAGACAGTCAGGAGCCTTTGGCTCTGATCAGAGATTGGCCCTGCTTCTTACTCAGACTCTCACAGTTCTTGCTTATTCGTTGGGCTTTAACAAACTTTTCTCTATTTTATCAGTTTTCAAAATATGGTCTGTGGACCTCTGGATGCCTACAGAACCATTTCAAGGGGGTTATGAACTGAAAATATTTTTATAATAACACTAAGGCATTACAGTCATCCCTCGATATCTGCAAGGGATTGATTCTAGGACACCCCTCATCCTCCACTTTGTCTTCCCATCCCCAAAGAGTATGAAAATCTGTGGATGTTTAAGTCCCTTTTATAAAATGGCATAATATTTACATACAATCTATGCACATCCCCCATATGTGCTAAATCATCTCTAGGTTACTTATCATACCTAATGCAATGTAAATGCTATATAAATAGTTGTTGCACTATATTGTTTTTATTTGTGTTATTTTTTATTCTTGTATTATTTTTTTCCAAATATTTTCAATCTATGACTGGTTGAAATTTTGTGATGCAGAACCCATGGATACAGAAGGCTGACTGCACTTTGCTTATTTCTTTGTGTTGACATTTGCACTGATGGTGCAAAAATCAAAGGTGGGTAAAAGTGTTGGCAGCTTAGTATTAATCCAGGCAGTAGTACCAAACTGGACTAACAGTAAAAAGAAAAGAAAAGCCAGTTTCACATAGAATGTTCTTGATGAAAAAGTAACACTTATTATTTTGATTAAATCTTGATGCTTGAGTACTAGTTTTTTAATATACTGTGTGACAAGACAGGAAGTACTCATAAAGCACTTTTGCTGCATACTCAAACAGAGTAAGCCTTGAGCAAAAGTACTTACACAGTTATTTGAGAAGTGAGCTGAACTAGACACTTTTTCCATGGCATATCATTTTTATTTGAAAGAATGACAAACTATGATTATGTAGAATTGGATATTTGGTAATATTTTTTCTTGATAATGAATGAGATGAAACTATCGCGTCGAGGAAAACAAATCCCAGTATTTGTTGCCAATAATAAAATTTAAGCTTTTGAGAAAAAATTAAGTTTCTGGAAAATTTGTATCCGCCACTGTGAGCTTGACAGCTTCTCAATAGTTATTTTCTACTGAGATTGGTGGTGATATTAATCAATGTGATTTTTAAAATGTATTTTGTAATGGAAGATCTACATAACTTAGTGAGCCATTATTTTCCAAACGACCAGTGCGTGATGATATAAATCATAGGTGGGTGAAGGAGCCATTCAAAATTCAGCATTGACCCATTTATTTCAATGTAACAGTGTATGGAAAATTCATTGATATGATCTCAGGTTCCACATTGCAGCAAACCTTACAGAAACTGCCACTTGTCATGTATCAACGTAGTACCAAAGAATACCTAAATCTGTCTGAAAAGACTATTAAAATACTTTTTCTCTTTCCTATTACATTTCTGTATAAGAACAGATTTTCTCTATATTTTAATCAAAATTAAGAGAGTACAACAAATTGAATATAGAAACATAAAATTCAGCTGTCTTTACTAAACTAGATATTAAAAACAAAAGTGTAAGATAATGTCATTCTCATTAATTACGTTTGTTTGGGAAATACATTTTTGTTAAAAATATATGTTGTTTATGTTAACATAATGAGTTTATTGTTTTTTGCAAAATGAACTAACAAGTGTTATTTTTTCAGGTTTAGTTTCTAAAATAGCAAATATTAAAAGATATAATCCTTGTAAACATATGGTCTTTGGGATCTTTAATAATTTTTATGAGTCCAAGAGGGCCCTGAGACCAAAACTCAGTGATTTGGGAACCACTGATATTGAATTCTTGCCTGCAAAGACCTGAAGTATTTACCGTATTCTTTATACTTAGCTGAGTTTTTGTTTCTTTATCTTTCTAAGTATTTTTGTTATTCTATCATTCATCCCAGTGGATCAGTAGTGGATATGGAGATTGGCCAGTTATTTCATTCCTTTGAACTGTGTAGACAGTAGATGTTTTAGGTCCCCCCAAAACCTTCACTTTGGAAAAATAATTATCTAGTTTACTTATAGATTATTAAATTCATCAGATCATTGACAACGATAGATGTCCCTATCTCTTTAAACTGATACAATTTATATTATAATACTATGTCAGTTTTACCATTTCCCCTTCCATTAGTAAAGGCTGTTCTCCTGGCAAAGTTACAGATTTTATTTTCTTCCCAGAAAGCTAACCATGACCTTACACCTTTCTGATTTAAAGAGGTGGGATCTTTTAAATTTCAATGACCGTAAAGTTTTCTTTAAGAAACTCAAATAGGAGCATCCATCGACATTTCTGATAATTTTCTGAAGTAATAAGAAGAGGACAAAGATGGATACATCCTTTAAAAAGGGGAGCCTTTATCATGGTAGCATTGCTTCATCTTTTTCTACAAGACTTGAAAGACTGTTTTCAGTAATTTATGTTAATGCTTTATTTTCGAAGTTTTCTTTCTTTCATAAGCTCTTCATACTTTGACCAAGATCTGACCTTTCCCCTCTTTGAAATTTACCCTCCAACCTGCCCCTGTCTCCAGGCTAGCTTTTCATTAGGGAACATGGGAGACATACCCTGATGTTGCTATGCATTGCGCTCTGGTGGCAGGCCTCCTGACAAAAATCAAAGAGCTACTAGTGCCATAAGGATGAACTCTGTGATCTCAGCCCCCTAAAGAGAAGCATCCCCAGAGAGAGGTTCAATTCATGTCAGAGTTAAATCTTAATTCATCTGAGAGCTGAGAAGCAGTCAAGCTTTTGAATATTTTTATTGAGAAACATTTTCCAAATCACAGATCAGATTAATATTTCAGTTACTTCTTTGAATGAATCTAGTTCAAGGCAACAAACAAAGCCAACGGCTCAGAGTATGCAATGCAATTTAGAAAGAAGTTTTTAACATTTTTAAACAGTTTCTGCTACATTTTTGTTTAAAGCTGAGTAGGGACATGGCTTTTCTAGCGATATATTGCTTTCAGGAGCTACCCATTGGTTAGTACAATCTAATTCTAATGTAACTGTACTTGGGATTCTTAAATGCCGTCAGTAGGAATGCATGGAGTGTACTCAGAGGAATTAGAGGCTTCCTTTTACTTTTATGATGTTAAGTATCATACTAAGCTAAATAAGATTGTGTTGCAGTACTGGAACCTGTCTTAAAGTGGAAGTGAGTTGTTATAATTCTGGCATAGTTAAACTCCGACTGAGTTTAATTTTGCCAAATGTTGAAAGGCGTATCTAACCTTCATGGGAAATGTCTTGAGGCCTTAAATTAAATAATCATATTTGCTGAGCACTAAAATGTACCAATTACTGTTCTAAGTAATTTACATGTATTATATTATTTAACCAGTAGAACCACTTCATAGGATCAGTACATTCATTGTGCCTATTTTTTAGGTATGGAAACTGAGGTACTGAGAGTTGAAACACTTTACCCAAGAGAACTGGTGTCAGAAATGAAATCAGAATGCAGGTACTTGGGCTGTAGAGAGCCTGAATTTATCTACTACACTGTTATTCCACTCTAGGTTGTCAATATGTAGTGATCATAAAGAAACAAAACCGAATTCTATCAGCAAGCAGCTTGTGAGTTTCCATTATTTCTTGTGTTTAACTGATTTATTTCCCTTTCACTGTAAAACAACGGAGAAATTCATACCTTAGTACATGCTCCCTACTCTGGAATGTCCCCTTGCTTACTATTCAAATTTAACCCATTCTTTAATGCTCATTTCTTCATAAAACTGTATCTATTAAAAACCAGGCTCCCAAAATTAGAGATGGTATAGAACACAGTGGATTTCTGGAATGATTTCTTCTCAAACCGAGTGATTACTGAGGCAACACTGAATCCATTAGCTTCTGATTGAAAACATGCTGTTACTGGGTACCTAATATCTTCTCTTCATAAACTTTTACTTAACTACAAATTATTACCACCCTAAACTAGACTGATACCTTCATTTTTTGACAGAAATTTAGTATTACACAACTATTATTAATCTCCTGTTTATTCATAGATCTGTGCTTTTGATATATATTTTATTGTACCACTCTTCCAGATGCTTAAAGATAAAATAGTAAAGACACTGGGCCTTGTCTTTAAAAATCAGATATTTTTAAGATGTCTAACCTAGACTAGGAGACTAGGGAATAGTTCACATAACATTCAGATGTTAGTGTCTGTGAACTAAAACATGAATGTTATGTGTCTGTGAACATTCTCTGGACCCTAGTTTGGTAAATGCTACAGAGTGAATAAACTCTACTTCCCTTAGACTTTGTTAGCCCACCAGGATTCATGTGTCCTGACAGCTATTTGTAACGCTTTTTCCTATGTCACTATTCCAGATTCTTCATGACAGTGCCTCCACCTCTCACTACTTTTTTGCTTTTTTTGCTGAAATATAATTTACATGGAGCAATGTTTACCTTTTTTTTAAGTGTAGTTCCATAAGTTTGGCAAATGCATACAAATCATGTAACTGCTACCACATTACAATATAAAATCATATGGAATTTTCAAAACTTAATTTCCTAAATGGATGTGTAAGTAGAGGTACTGATGGTGGGGAGAGTTACTGGTGAAATTTGGTACACTCAGAGGGTTTGCTTCTGACAGCTGAAGAGTGCTCATGGGTTCACTGGTAAATATAGAATCTGTTCACATGAGAGGTAAAGAATAGGATGTAGATTAAAGTTTTTTTTTAAAGCAATTCTTGACATTCTCTTTCAGAAAGTGAATTTTGGAACATTCAAGAATGTCTTTTTTTTTTTTTTCCATCCAACCCTATGGACAAGGGAATTCATAAAATTCCTATTCCCAACTCTTCATAAACTCAACATATGGTTTGTGTTCTCTATTTTCATTTAATCATGCGTGTGTTCATGTGTGTGTGTCACTATCATAATGGGAAAATAAGAGGAACAGATCATACTGAGTCTTTTCTCATGTGAATAGCTATCAAAGTATTTTTTAAACAGTAAAGTATTACTGAAATGTAAGATATTCTTATACTTCTCTCATTTTCACAATAGCGCTCAGCAAAAAATGGACAAAAGTTTTTATTTAATGAGTGCTTCTTTTTAATTGATTGAATGATTGCTTCCGTATGTGTGAGCTCTTCTGTAACACTAGAGAGTGATACTGGAGTGAGATTTACTTTAATATGAGGCTTAGAGCTGTTTTCTGATGATCTTTTTGATGATAAGTATAAAAAGTTGCTGTGCCATTTTGAAAGGCAAACTTTAATGTATTTCTCCCTGTGATCTGGTCCTATCATCTGGACAATATTTACCCTGAATAATTCTTTTCTTTCAGCTCAGTATGACATACCCGTTTTTAGTACAAGATAGGTCATGTTTATCTGTTGCACTGTCTACGGTCCAGTGATCTCTTTTGTAGTCTAAGGGGAACTGTATGAAGACTGAACTGTGTCAAGGAGACTAAGAATGTTAAAGTTCACGAAGAAATCAAGATGAGCCTTTGCAGAAACAAGAGGGAGTTAAAATTAGTATGAATTGATTTCCTACCCCCTTTTCAGAAATTGTTCTCACATGTTGAGAGCCTTTGGCCGTTTATGTTATGCTCTGTGTTAAGACTGTGACATGACTATGCCAGAGGATGGCCAAGGTCAACAATGTGACCTATTTTTATTTTTTCTTAATAGGAAAAAGTTGCCATTCTTTTCCAACACTAGCAGAATCTTTCTGTGTGTGGCTTTGCAGACTCCTTTTTGCGAACATTTCACATCTTTTCCTTTGATTAGGCTTGTTAGATTTCAGACCTCCTTGAACTTTAAACTTCTCATTTCCAGCTTTTCCAGTTAGATGTTCTAAATCGAGTGATCTATTATACAATATTATTAGCTTATCTGTCCTTTGACCCCTCATTATTCAGATATATTTTTCTTAAAATAATAAAACATACAGGAGATAAACATTGTTTTAAACCATTTCTATTTAAAATTGGATGAGTCTATTTACAAGTTTGAATTAGCTAAAACAAAAATGCATTTATTATATGAATACTTTATACATCTCAGCTTATTTTTCAGATTTTCTTAAACTCTGAGCTACAAAGAGGTCCTAATTGTTTATTGATTACATCAGTAGTACTTTATTGGTTTGATCATGAATCTACCTGAATGGATTACGAATATATTAAAAAATAATATATCATCAGTCACTGAAAACAACAAAATTTTTACTAAATCATGAAATATTTAGTAGATTGAAGTCATATGATCAGCAATTAAAGCTAAAATTAAGGCAAACATTTCTTTTTCAAGATGTCCAAGCAATTACTTTAATATTCCAACTCACTTTTTGTATATGAACAAAGCAAAGTGATATTAGAATTGTGTTAAGAAATATTGCTGTGAGACTTTGTCAAGATGGCAGGCTTAACTGATGAAATATCACTCAATCATTTTCTGGACACAAACAGAGAGAAATTCTAGAAAAATATAAAATAATTTAAATGTGTATTTGAATGTGAATCCAAGATATGGAAAGCTTTGGTGCCAGAAACAGAGACTGAAATCAGACAGAGTAATGAGTGGTCACTGAAGCTGGATGGTTCATGGGTATCTCAAACCCTTGAGCCTATGGGGGAAGGCGATAAGAAATTGGATCCATGCAAATTGGGGTACTGAAACTGAGCTAGAAAAGGTTGCTATGTTCAGGAAAGTGAGAATAGGGGAAAAAACCCCTCTGTTTGCTAGACTGGGAGCAATAGGAAGAAACTGGTATTTTCAGGTACCTTGGGTGGGAAAAATCAGGAGCTAGAATATGCAACCCGGATCTGTGTTTTGAATAAACATGGGGTCTGTATTAATCAGAGTTTTCCAGAGAAATATAATACATATGGATATAGAAGAGGCAGCTTATTTTGGGGAATTAGAATTAAAGAGGCTGTGAATGTCCACAACATGCCATTTGCACACTGGAGACCCAAGAAATTGGTGGGATAATTCAGTTCAAATCTGAAGGCCTGAGAACCAGGGGAGTTGAAGGCCTGGGAAGAGGTGGAAGCAGGTGGAGATGGTGTTGATCTACGTCTCAGAGTACCAAGTTCAGAGAACCAGGAGCTCTAATGCCTCAGGGCAGGATATGACGGATATTCCAGCTCAAGAAGAAAGAGAATTTGCCCTTCCAATACCATTTGATTCAGTTTGGATGCTGGATAGATTGGGTAATTCTTCCCCATATTGATTAGGGTGGATCTTTCATGCTTAGTCTACTGATTCAAATGCTAATCTCTTCCAGAAATACCCTCACAGATACACCCAGAAATAATGCTTTATCAGCTATCTAGGCATCCTAGCTCAGTCACGTTGACACATAAAATTAGCCATCACAGAGCTCAAATTTACACTGACTACACTTGCTGGTAGAACCAGAACATTGGACTTGACCCATTCCTGAAGATAAAATATCTCAAGAAGTAGAAATTATAAAACTACGTGAAGAGATTTTCACATAAATATGTTGAAAATGTTAAAGAGAAAATGGAAGAGAAAACATAAAACTTGAATAGGACAGTATAAAAATGAAATGAGTGTCTTTTTAAACTTTAATTATAATTTAATATACAGTAAAACTCACCCCTTTTTTATACAGTCCTGCAAGATTTCGCAAAGGTATATATAGTTGTGTAACACCATTACAATCGAGATATAGAATAGTTCCAACACCCCCCAAATTTCCCATGCCCTGCTTTGTTGTCAATCCTTCCTCCCAAACCCAGGCCCTAGTAACAAATGATCTGTTTTTCTGTCTCAGTAGTTTTGACTTTTCCAGAATGCCAAGTAAATGAAGTTTTTAAGTACATGTTACTACATATATTTAAAATATACAAATACAGTAGCTTTTTGAGTATAGCATCTTTCACTCAGCGTGACGCATCTGAGGTTTATCTATGTTGTTGCATAGATTTAGCTATGTATCAGGAATTTCTTTTTTTCTTTCACTGAGCAGTATTTTCTTGAATGGAGTTTCCACAATCTCTTTTGTCCTTTCCCCAGCCAAGGGATATATAAATTTTTTAAGCAATTTTGAATATACTATAAATATTCATACATAGGTTTTTGTGTGAACATAAATTTTTATTTCACTTAGATAAGTATCCAGGAGTTTAATTGCTGGATCTTACGGTTAGTGTATGTTTAATTTTATTGAAAACTTCCAAACACCTTCCCAAGAGGTTATAACAATTTGCATTCCCACCAATAATGTATGATGATTCTGATTTTTCTGCATCCGGACCAGAAACTGGTAATATCAGGTTTTTTTTTGAAAGTTATTTAAATAGGTATGTAGTAGCATCTCATTATAATTTTAATTTGACTTTCCCTAATTACTAATGATCTTGAACACTTTTTCAGGTGCATGTTTGCCATATGTATATTTTCATTTGTGAAGTATTTGTTCAGAATTTTGCCCATTTATATTGGATTGTTTGTCCTCTTACTGAGTTTTGAGACTTCTTTATGTATTCTGGATACAAGTCCTTTATTAGATAAATAATTTGCATAGTATTTTTTTGTTTTGTCCTTTGTTGTTTTATTATAAACACCTCAGAGAGAAGAAATTTTTACTTTTGATAAAGTTCAATTTTTTAACTTTTCTTATAATATTTTCTGCTTTTGATATTTCGTTTGTTTTCCCCTGGATGTTTCTCCTGGTTTCAGGTTTTACATTTAAGTCTGTCATCCATTTGAATTTAATTTTTGTTATGGTGTGAGGTAGGAAAGGAAGTTTATATTTTTTTGCCTGGGTATATCCAGTTGTTCCAACACAATTTTTAAAAAAGATTAACCTTTATCTAATAATTACGTTTGCATTTTTGTCAAAATCAATTGAGGCCGGGTGCAGTGGTTCACGCATGTAATCCCAGTACTTTGAAAGGCCCAGGTGGGTGGATCACTTGAAGTCAGAAGTTCAAGACCAGCCTGGCCACCATGGTAAAACCCCATCTCTACTAATAATACAGAAAGTAGCCAGGTGTTGTGGCATGCACCTGAAATCCCAGCTACTGGGAGGCTGAGGCAGGATAATCACTTGAACCTGGGAGGCAGAGGTTGCAGTGAGCCAAGATCATGCCACTGCACTCCAGCCTGGGAGACAGACTGAGACTCCATCTCAAAGAAAAAAAAAAAAAAAAATCAATTGAACTATATATTAGTGGATCTATTTCTGAAGTCTTTTTTGTTGCATATATGTATGTATATGGCTTTATAGTCCTGATATCAGGTAGTATAAGTCTTCAAATGTCCTTTTTTCAAAATTGTTTTGGCTTTTCTAATTTTCTGGCTTTCCATATAAATTTTAGAATCAGCATGTTGATTTCTATAAAAAAATCCTGCTGGGATTTTGATTGGAAATGTATTGAATCTATATTGAGTTCCAAAACCATGATAGATCTGTCAGTTTGAAGAAGTTGACATTTAAAGAATATTGAATCTTAATAACATTATGTCTTCCAACTTATGAACATGGTATATTTTTCTATTTATTTAGGTATTTTGGGCCTAGAGAACAGAATGGATATAATCTAAATCCTGTCAAATTTTCTCTAAACTGTTTCTTAGCTGCACTGTTTATGGAAATACCAGGACCAGTTTTTGTTTGTGGTTTTGGAAAAAATTATTTGGGTTGAGGAGAATGTTGTAGGGGTGGGGGGAATTGAGTTGGGGGGTATTTTCTAATTTTTTTGGTGCATTTGGAACAGTGACAATAAATGAGACCCCTTTAAAAAAAATGGAAGGGAGATGACCTGATTAAAGTTAACTATTCTTCTGCTTTCTTGAATCCAGTTGTAAGTCTTCTTCCTGCTTCTCTTCAAAGTCAAACACTCACAGGGTAAAATTTCCATTTCTTGCTCTGCTTTCTGCTTCAAGGTGTACAAGAGCATGATCTTTTTAAGTAGGTTACAAAGGCAGGCATCTAAAGGTATTCTTTAAGTTTTCCTACCATTTTTTTGTAATTTTCAGCATATAGTCCATATTTTGTTGGATTTATTTCTAAATAATATAAGTGAGACTGTTTTATTTGAATTTGCAATTGTTTCTGGGTACTATATATAAGATAGGTTTTTTTAATGCTGACTTTGTATTCTTTGTGCTTGTTAGTTCCAATAGCATTTTAGTGGATTCCTTAGGATTTTCTACGTGGACAATCCTATTGTTCATAAACAGTGGCAGTTTTATTTTGAATTTTCCAATATGGATACCTTTTATTTCTTTCTCTTGACTTCTTGCCTACTGAAGCTATGACCTGGATTACGATTTTGAATTGGATGAATGAGAGCAGAATATTCTTATTTTGGTTTTGATCTTAGGGAAAAATCATTCGGTGTTTCACCAGTAAGTATAATGTTGGCTGTAAGTTTCTTATAGATGTACTTTATTAAGTTAAGAATATAATATGGTATCAGATATATAAGAGCAGTGTTAAAACATGTTTGGTAAGGAAACCAAAAAAATGTCAAACGAGTGGCTGTTTCTGGGGAGGACTGGAGAAGGAATGGAATTGGAGAAGAATATTAACGAATTTCAAATGTGTGTATAATATGTTATTTACAAAATAGCTGCAGAAAATGTGTTGAATCTTTATGTTTATTAATTCTGTTTTGAGCTTATACATATTGGTAGTTTTACCATTCTTTTCTCTAAATATTGGAAATATTTAACAAAGAAAGTCTTGCTGCAATGTATGAACATTTTAACAAAAATTTCATTAACCTCGAGACTTTATGGTTGCATTAGTGAATTGCAGAAAACTAAATTTTAATATAATTCAAAATGTAACATTAAAAATGAGTTTCACCCAATATTTTTCTATTTACCTATCTCTCTAACCATCTGTCTTCCATCCATCCACTTCATCAGGAGACTTATTTTTTATGATATGCCTCAAATAATATTATCAGAGAATATTAGAAAATAATATAACAAATTTGTATAATGACTTAATGTTGACTTTTTAATCCCCCCATACCTTTTTGTTTTAGTTTTTAAATGTCCTATACATTTTTATTTTTATGTTTTAAAAATGTTTGTTCCAATTTAATTATATCTTCCAGCTTGCTTTTGCTAATAGGAAAGCGACTGAATTTTAAATGCTTATTTTATAAGCATTTAAATAATTTTAATAATTTTAATACATTTTAGTTGTTTTTCTTTCTGGGGGTAAACAGTAATAGTAACAAAAAATATATAATTTATTTTTCTTCTTTTCAAAATGTGTATCTCATTATTGTCCTTATCTAATTAGGTAGACTGGAACTACAAGGACAATGTCAATATACTGAGCATCTTTTTACCTCCTGATGTTAAAAGGATTTAATTCAGTGTGTCACTGTCAGGTATATTGGGTTGCATTAAGCATCTTTATTATGTTAAACAAGGATTTTCCCTTTTCTAGTTTAGTAAGAAGGTTTTATTTTACCAAACTTTTAAAAGTGTGTGCCACAGTTATCTAAAAATACAATGTCTTTTAGCATTTATTCATACAATTACATGGTTTTTCTTCTCTTGCCAGAGATAAATTGTATTGATATATTTCCCACTCTTACATTCTAGAAATGACCTACTTGATCACTGAGTATTTTTCTCTTAACACACTTAAAACACTTTGCTATGAGGTCTTTTTTTTCTTCTCATTTTCAGTGATACATTTAGTTGTTCTTCATAGTGTTTTTTATTGTTGTTTGCTTTATTTTTTTGTTAGGTTGTGTTATCAAGGTGTTCTTGATTGCCACTTTTAAAAAACTATTCATATGGAACATTTATATTTATTTTTAATATTAGGCTCTAAAAAATTACATTTAGACAATACATCAGCACTTTTTCTATGGCTGCTTTATTGCCACAATGGTAGAGTTGAGTAGTTGTTTTGAAGACAGTATGGAACTCAAAGTCTTTAAGATTTACTCTCTGGCCCTTTATAGAAAAAGTTTTCTGGCTCCTGTCTTAGAATATCAACCAAGCAGGAAGCTTATGGCAACTCTAGTGATCTTTTTTAATGTCCCCCTATCTTGTCATCTCCTAATTTATCCAATTCCCTCAAAGCTGAGGGAATTGATTACTTTATCTTTGATTGGATAATTTTTTATTGAGTTTTGATCAAAGAAAAAAGGGTCTAACAATTATTTCATCAACTATTTTCTAACTGACTTTAATATTATTGTCATATTAGGTATCACTGTGTTTAATTCTTCAAATTTTCATCATGATGGTTATTGTAATTATTATTTCAGCCAAGACTTATTTGATTGACTCACACGTGTTTTTGTGCAGCATTGTATACACTCTCCTTTGCAGGGTCTAATTCCTTCTTATTGACAGTAAACTTTTCAGCAGGAGGAAAAAATGCCAAAACACATTCAATCTAGAATCTATTATTAGGTTTTTCTATGCCTTTTCCTCCCATTCTCTTTATACTTACATGACAGTTTGGCAGGGTTTGTGGCAGCATAATGCCATCCCAAGTATGTCCATGCCCTAATCTCTGAAACCTGTGAATATGTTATCTTACATAGAAAAAGGAACTTTACAAATGTGATTAAGGCTATGGACCTTGAGATGTGAAATTATTCCAGATTACCCAGGTGGGTCCAATCTAATCAAATGAGTCCTAAAAGCTGAGAACCTTTCCTGGCTGTGGTCAGAGGAAGTCTATATGATAGAAGAGCTAAATAAATGCAATATTACTGGCTTTAAAGATGGAGGGAGAGAGCCAAGATGGCTGAATCGATACAACTAGGAAGAGCTGCTTCCACTGAGAGAAACCAGGTGATCAAGCACATCAACACACTCTGAATAGATGTTTGGAAAGAAGGCATTGAGAGTGGACAGAGGGAGGACACAGATCTGTGCTAAAAAAGGAGGAAGTTGGAAACCGTAGACAGAATGGCCCAGTGTCAGGATTCATTTCTGGCCCTGAGCACTTCCTAGGGAAGCAGTGAATGAAATAAGTGTGGCATGGTCCAAGGATCTCTCAGATCCTAGCTGTAGGAGACCCCACAACACCCAAAGACATCTGAGTTGGCAAGAACTACCTAGTGAGTTGGCAGAGACAGAAGTCTAGCCTGTGTGGAGCCGTGAAGGTTGGCTGTGGGAATGGCTGCAGTGGAGCATGGCCATGGTGCCCATTCCCCAAGGTTCACCATACTCCTCTAGTTGGCTGTAGCTTTTGCTGACTGCCAGACCTGGACAGTACAGGGCTGTTTTGCCTGTGGGACAGGGTAAGTCTGATCTGAGTTTCCTCTAGTCTCCCTATCTGCCAGCCCCTCCTAAAGTTCCTGACTGTTGCACTTGCTTGCAGGGCAGCCTCAGCTTGCCACTGGCCACTCCTGTAGCTCCTTCATCAGTAGACCCCATCTAACCTTCAGAGTGCTTTTTCAGATTGATCCCTTCCAATGCAGACCAGTCTGCAGCCTCCCCTAGCCAGCGCAAAACTGCATGCAGCCTTCCCCGACTGACAAGCACCTGCCTGCAGCCTTCCCTTGCTGGTATGCACCTGCCCACAGCCTGCTTCAGTCACTTTGGTGGGGTGGCACTAATGCTCTTGCATGCAGAGACCCACTGTAGCTCCTGCTGGCATGTGTGTGTATGCATGGACTCACCGCCACCCTCTGCCTAGAGCACTTTTGCCATCAGCCCCCATTAGAGTGTTGTTGCCAGCAAACTAGGAATACCCCGGCTCCTCCAGTGCAACAGGTGCTTAACCTGAAGAAGCCAGAGAGCAAAGCCACAGGCTTAGTTCCAGCCCTACAGGCTTAGAGCACATAGCCCAGGAGTGCTGAGCTGAACCTTGGTCCTTGAAAGCAACCAGAATGAAGCCAATTGACTAAACCCAACTTATACCACAGTCAAATCCTCAAGGCATCAAATAATATGAAAGTAAAAAGCCCCATCCAAAAGACAGAAACTTCAAAGATTAAAGGAACATAAGCCCACACAGCTGAGGAAGAACCAGTGCAAGAACTCTGACAACTCTAAAATCCAGAGTGTTTTCTTTACTCCAAATGACTGCACTAGTTCGCCAGAAATTGCTCTTAACCAGACTAAAATGGCTGAAAGGATAGACATAGAGTTCATAATCTGGATGGCAAGGAAGCTCATCAACATACAGGAGAAGGTTGAAACCCAATCTAAGGACCACAGTAAAATAGCCTAACAGCTGAAAGATGACATAGCCATTTTGAAAAAGAACCAAATTGAACTTATGGAAATTGAATAAAATCTCTAAGACATATGGGATTATGTATAGAAACCAAACTTATGACTCATTGGCATTCCTGAAAGAGATTGAGAGAAAGTAAGCAATGTGGGAAACATATTTTAGGATATTGTCCACAAAAATTTCCTCAACCTTGCCAGATACTATAAAAGATGACTCATCTCTAAGACACATAGTCATCAGAATCTCCAACGTCAACATCAAATAAAAAAATCTTAAAGGCAGCTGTAAAGAGGGGTAGGTTAGCCAGGCACAGTGGCTCACGCCTATTATCCCAGCATTTTGAGAGGCTGAGGTGGCAGATTACCTGAGGTCAGGAGTTCGAGACCAGCCTGACCAACATGGTCTACTAAAAATACAAAATTAAATTAGCTGGGCATGGTGGTGCATGCTTGTAATCTCAGCTACTCAGGAGGCTGAGGTGGGCGAATTGCTTGAATCCAGAAGGTGGAGATTGTGGTGAGCCGAGATCATGTCATTGCACTCCAGCCTGGGCAACAAGAGTGAAACTCCAACTCAAAGAAAAAAAAAAGGGGGGTAGGGGAAAGGGAAAAATAATAGAGGAAAGGGTAGGTCATATAAAAAGGGAATGGCATCAAGCTAAGAACAGACTTCTCAGCAGAAACCTTACAAACCAGAATAGATTAGGGCCTATATTCTACAACCTTAATAAAGGAAATTCCACCCAGGAATTCTATGTCTGGCTAAACTAAGCTTCATAAATGAAATATAAATAAAACATTTTTTTCAGACAAGCAAAGGCTAAGGAATTCATTACCATGGGACCTGCCTTATAAAAGGTCCTTAAGGGAGTGCTAATCATGGAAATGAAAGACCAATTTCTGCCACCAGAAAAATACACTTAAGTGCATAATCCACTGACATTATAAAGCAACTATACAATCAAATCTACATAAAAACTAGCTATTAATAACAACACAATGACAGGATCAAATCCTAATATATCAATATTAACTTTGAATGTAAGTGGGCTAAGTGCCTCACTTAAAAGACACAGTGGCAAGTTGGATAAAGAAGCAAGACCCAGCTGTATGCCGTCTTCAAGAGACACATCTCATATGCAATGACACCCATAGGCTCAAAGTGAAGAGAATGAGAAAAATCCATCAAGCAAACAGAAAAGAAAAACAAAACAAAACACACACAGACACACACACAACAACCGTTGCTATTCTTATTTTAGACAAAACAGACTTTAAACCAACAATGATCAAAAAGGACAAAGAAAGGCATTATATAATGATAAAGGGTTCAATTTAACAAGAAGACTTAACAATACTAAATATATATGCACCCAACACTGAAGCACCCAGGTTCATAAAACAAATTTCTATAGACCTTGAAGAGACACATAACCAGACAATAATAGTGAGAACTTCAACACCAATTGATAGTGTTGGACAAATCATTGAGACAGGAAACTTACAAAGATATTCAGTACCCAAATTTGATATTTGACTAAATGACCCTGAGAGACATCTACAAAATACTCCACCCAATAACAGAATATATATATGTACATATATATATATATATATATTTTTTTTTTTTCATCTGCACACAGCACATACTCTAAGGTTGACCACATGCACTGCTTTAAAGCAATTCTCAACAAATTAAAAAATAACAACAAAACATTACTAATCACACTCTCAGACCACAATGCAATAAAAATAAAAACTCATGCCAAGAAGTTCTCTCAAAAATCATACAATTACATGGAAAATTTAATAACCTGTTCCGGAATGATTTGGGGTAAAGGATGAAATTAGGGAAAAAATAAAAAAGAAATTCTTTGAAACTCATGAAAACAAAGATAAATATACCAGAATCTGTAGGACACAGCTACAGTAGTGTTAAGACGAAAGTTTATAGTGCTAAAAGCCTACATCGAGAGGTTAGAAAGATCTCAAAGTAATGACCTAACAGCATATCTACAGGTACTTGAAAAATAAAAGCAAACCAATCCCAAAAATAGCAGAAAAGAAATAACCAAAATCAAAGCCAAACTGAACAAAACTGAGATGCAAAGATTCATGCAAAAAGTCAATGAAACCAAAAATTTGTTCTTTGAAAGAATAAATAAGATTGATAGATTCCTGGCTAGATTAACACAAAGAGAAAATCCAAAAAAAATAATCAGAAATGACAAAGGGAATATTATCATAAATCCCACAGAAATACAAAAAACCCTCTGCAACTATTATGAACACTTCCATCCACACAAACTAGAAAATCTACAAGAAATGAGTGAATTCCTGAAAACGCAACCTTCCAAGATTAAACCAGGAAGAAAGTGAAATCTTGAATAGACTATAACAAGTTCTGAAATTTAATTAGTAATAAAAACTCTACCAACCAGAAAAATCCCTGGACCAGATATATTCACAACTGAATTCTAGCAGATATATAAAGAAGAGAGGGTACCAGTGCTGGTTAAATTATTCCAAAAAATCAAGAAAAAGGGACTCCTCCTTAACTTATTCTATGAGGCCAACGTCATTCCAACATTAAACCTGGCAGAGACATATGAAAAACAAAAAAAAAAAAAACAACTTCAGGCCAATATCCCTATGAACATAGATGCAATATCCTCAACAAAATAATATCAAATTGAATCCAGCACTACGTTAAAAAGCTAATTCACATGCAAATCAAAACCACAGTGAGATACCATCTCATGACAGTCAGAATGAGAATTATTGAAAAGTCAAGAAACAATAGATGCTGACAAGACTATGGAGAAACAGGAGCATTTTTACACTGTTATTGGGAATATAAATTAGTCCAACCATTGTAGAATACAGTATGGTGATTCCTTAAGGATTTAGAACCAGAAATACCATTTGACTCAGCAATACCATTACTGGGTATATATCCCGAGGAATATAAATCATTCCACTATAAAAACACATGGACATGTATGTTTACTGCAGCACTATTTATAATAGCAAAGATATAGAACCAACCCAAATGCCCATCAATAATAGACTGGAAAAAGAAAATGTGGTACAAATACATCATGGAATACTATGCAGCCATGAAAAGGAATAAGATCATGTCCTTTGCAGGGACATGGATGAAGCTGGAAGTCATTATCTTCAGCACACTAACACAGGAACAGAAAACCAAACACTGCATGTTCTCACTCATAAATGGGAGTTGAACATTGAGAACACATGGACACAGAGAGGAAAACACACACCAGCGGGGTGGGAGGTGAGGGGAGGGAACTTAGAGGATGGGTCAATAGGTGCAGCAAACCACCATGGCACAGGTATACCTATGAAATAAACCTGCACATTCAGGAAAAAAGAAAGAAAGAAAAGAAATAGAATAAAATAAGCCAATACATCCAAAAAAAAAAAAAGATACTTGGCTTGAGGGATTGTAGGATTCATGCCTCTAGTGATGTGGTACCCAACATGTCAATCAATATGATTTAGATTTGGATGGTAAGTTGGCAGCATGTTTGAAATCTCATAAAGATTTGTGTGCTTGCCTTAATTGTATGATCTCAATAACTTAAATTTCATAAATTTTTTATTAAGCAAATGACTGACTTTTTAGGTCTTCTGTTATCAAGACTTGTAAGTGGACATGGCTGAGATCTAGAATGTAGCTATGAGGCAAATTGAAAGTAAAGCATTATGTCCCACATTGTAAATTTATAGGAATCACTGTAATAATTTTTTTCTAATTGTTTCTATGTCCATCTGTAACCTGGTTACTGATCAACAAATTTTTGGAAATGTTTAATTTTTTAAGAATCACCCGAACTTCATATCGAGTGGTATTTTACTTTATGCTTTGGAATCAGCACCAAGTATGTTAATGAATTTTTTTTCACCCATTAAGTCCTTTTTTTTGTAACATACCTTATTAAATAATAAGAGTATTATTAAATAATACTCAAAGTAGAAAAAAGCTAATTCACTATGATCAAGTAGGCTTTATTTCTATGACTTAAGTTCCGTTCAGCACATACAAATCAATAAATGTGATTCATCATATACATGGGAAAAAAAAGCCACACCCTTCACATTAAAAACCCTTAACAAACTAGGCACTGAAGGGACATACCACAAAATGATAAGAGCCATCTCTACAGACCTACAGCCAACAACATACTGAATGAGCAAAAGCTGGAATCATTCCGCCTGAAAACCAGAACAAGATAAGGATGCCCACTGTCACCATTCCTATTCAACATAGTACTGGAAGTCCTAAACAGAGCCATCAGGCAAAAAAAAGAAAGAAAAAAAGAAAGAAAGAAAGAAATGAAAAAGAAAAGAAAAGAAAAGGCATCCACACAGGAAGAGTGCAAATCAAACTATCTCTCTTTGCAGATGATATGAGTCTATATGTAGAAAGCATCACACTCTGTTCAAAGACTCCTAGAACTTCAGTAAAGTTTAGTAAACTTTAGTTTACTAAAACCAAAGTTTAGTAAAGTTCAGTAAACTTTACTGAAGTTGACAAACAACTTTAGTAAAGTTTCAGGACACAGAATTAATGTACAAAAATCAGTAGTATTTCTATATACCAACAATGTCCAAGCTGAGAGCCAAATCTAAAACACAATCTCATTCACAAAATCCGCAAAAAGAAAAAAGTACCCAGGAATATAGCTAACCAGGAATATGAAAGATCTCTACAATGAGAACTACAAAACACTGCTAAAAGAAATCAGAGACTACACGAATAAATGAAACAACATTCCATGCTTATGGATAGTAAGAATCAGTATTGTTAAAATGGCCACACTACCCAAAGCAATTTACAGGTTTAATACTATTCCTATCAAACTGCTAATGTTATTTTTCACAGAATTAGAAGAAAATGATTCTATAATTCATTTGGAAACAAAAAGCCCGAATCACCAAAGCAATCTTAAATTAAAAGAACAAAGCCAGAGGCATCAAACTACCTGACTTCGAACTATACTACAAGGGTACAGTAACTAAAACAGCAGATAATGGTACAAAAACAGACACACAGACCAATGGAGCAGGTTAGAGAACCAAGAGATAAAGTCACATGCTTAAAACCATCTGATCTTTGACAAAGTCAAACTGGGAAAACTGACTAGCCTTGTTCAGAAGATTGAAGCAGATCCCCTTTCTTTCCCCCTTTTTGACAAAGTCAAAAGCTTGAAACTGATTCTTTTTTTTTTTTTTTCTTTTTTGACAAAGTCAGACTGGGAAAACTGACTAGCCATGTACAGAAGATTGAAACTGATCCCCTTTCTTTCACCATATACAAAATCAACTGAAGAGGAATTAAAGATTTAATTATAAGACCTAAAACCATAAAAACTTCAGAAGACCATCTAGTACATACCCTTGTGAATATAGGTCTGGCAAATATTTCATGACAAAGTCTCCAAAAGTAATTGCAATGAAAACAAAAGTAGATACGTGGGACCTAATTAAACTAAAGAGCTTCTACATGGCAAAGAAAACTTTCAACGGGGTAAATAGACAACCTACAGTATGGAAGAAAATATTTGCAAACTATGCATGCAACAAAGATCTAATATCCGGAAACAATAAGAAAACTATAAGGAACTCAAATTTATAAGCAAAAAACAAACAACCCTATCAAAAAGTGGGTAAACGACATGAAAGATACTTCTCACAGAAAGACATACAAGTGGCCAGCAAACATGAAAAAAATGCTCTACTAGTCAGAATGGCTATTGTTAAAAAGTCAGAAAATAACAGACATTCACGAGGTTACACATCAAAGGGAATACTTACACACTGCTGGCGGGAATGTAAATTAGCTCCGCCACCGTGGAAAGCAGTTTTGAGATTTCTCAAAGAACTTAAAACAGAACTACCATTTGACTCAGCAATTCTATTACTGAATATATACCCAAAGGAATATAAATCATTCTACCAAAAAGGCACATGCACTTGTATGTTCATGACAACACTATTCACAAGAGTGAAGACATAAAATCAACCTAGATGCTGAGCAGTGGACTGAATAAAGAAATGTGGCACATATACAGCATGGAATACTATACAGCCACAAAAGAATGAAATCATGTCCTTTGCAGCAACATGAAAGTAGGTGGAGGTCACTATCCTTAGTGAATTATCACAGAAACTAGAAAACCAAATACCACATACTCTCACTTATAAGTGGAAGCTAAACATTGTGTGCACGTGGATGCAAACAGGGGAACAATAGACACTGGAGCCTATCTAAAGGTGGAGGGCGAGGGTCAAAAACTACCTATCAGTACTATGCTCGTTACCTGGGTGAAGAAATCATTTGTATGTCAAACCCCAGTGACATGCAACTTACCCATGTAACACATTTGCACATGTACCCAACTGAACTGAAAATAAAAGTTAAAAAAAAAAAAGAAGAAAAGAAAACCAAATATACCATGTTCTCACTTGTAAGTAGGAGCCAAATCTTGGGTACATGGTTGGGGACAGCTGGTAGGGACTCCAAAAGGAAGGAGGGAAGAGGACAAGGCCCGACAAACCTCCTGCTGTGTGCTATGTTTGCCATCTGGGTGACAGGATGAATAGAAGATCAAACCTCAGCATCATAAAATATTCCCTTGCAACAGACATGTATGGATGCTCCCCACGTCTAAAATAAAACTGAAATTAAAAAAATAGAGATGGAGAAAGGTGGGGGTCAGAGCCAAAAACTTCAAGATAATATATTTGTATTACCTGAAAGCACAAAGTTTGTGGTAATTTGTTAAGGCAGTAATAGAAAACTAATATAAAGGGTATATAAACTTAAATCTTTACCTACAATAATGGAAAGTCAATAAGTGATATATGAAAAAATATTTAAAAAAAAGAAAACTAATATAAAGGGCATATAGAGTATTTCCTTTTTTTTTGGCACTTACTTTTGCTTCTAAGAAATTTACTGTCATTCTAACTTTGTTTAGTATTATTATGTGTTTGGAGCATGGTTGATTTGGTGTGTGTTTCAGCTCAGTCACTGTATGACTACCTTGGTATTAAATATATCTTTGTTATTAATTTCATGGTAACAGTATATGTTTTTTCATTGTGATTACAGAATGTTGTTCTCACAAATTTTACTTTAAAAATGTTAGGGGTTGTCTATGGGTCTAAAATATGATGAAACAATTTTGTAGATAATTATGAAATATAATAATAACATGTAATTGCTATAATTTATGATATTCTGTATAATTGTTTAATGTACCTTAAAACTTACATTGTTTAAATGATCTTTATCAATTTTATAGCCTACCTGATCTCTCAAACCTGAGATGATCAATTCTTTCATTATAATTGCATAATTTTTTAGTTTCTGAATGTGTATATAAATAGCTTTTATATTGTTTGATGGCATTATTTTTCAAATAAGGGTTGGTTGTTGTATCTTCAATATGTTTTTGCAATTTATTATTTTCTGCTTTTAGCTTCATTAATTCTTTTTACTACCTACTTTTTGATTTCCTTTGTTGTCTGTTTTCTAGTTTCACAGTTGGCTGTTTCCTTAATTTTTTAATGTTTTCTATTTAATAATTAAATATATATATATTCCTATGAATTTTTATCTCAAGTGGCTTTGCCTTTATCTCACAGTTTATATGTTCAAATTTTCACTGAGTTCTAAAGAGTCTGTATTTTCAGCTAATTGTTTAAAGCTTTTTTCTATTTTTAAGATATTACATTTATAATTTTATATTTAATTTTTTGTTCTTTGTGCTGTAATAAGAGAATATGGCCTGTCTGCCTTTTTAAATTTAACGGAATTTTACTATAGATCTTGGTATGTAGACAATTTGTTAAAAATATTCCATATATACCTTAAAAGTGTGAGTATTTTATGTTAGTTGGTTCTAGAATTACCAGTATTTTAATCTGTCAGACTTTTGTGAACAATTAAATCTTGTTTAATTGTCAAGTTCCCACTTAATTTGACAATTTGGAAAGAAAGATATTAAAAAATATTTCTTTATGATTAAAGCTCTATCAGTTTTTCTTTTGATCTATTTTCTTCACAGCAGAAAGAATGGCTTTAAATAAATATAAAACCCTTATATGCCTTTCCATATTTTGCTTAGAATAAAATATTAACTTGTTTCTGTTATCTTACTCAACATTCTTTAATCTGCAGCAAACACTGGGCTAACTTCTGCCTCAGAACCTTTGCACATGACACTCATTTTCTGGAACACGTCCACCTCCCCGTCTTTGACCCTACACTTTGTTTTTGTTATCTTGCTTGTCTGCCTCATCATCTTACAGTTTCAGGTGCTTAAATGTTTCTTCCTCATATAAGCCCCCCTAGAACTAAAATGGGCTTTTTTTTTTTTTTTTTTTTTTTGAGACAGAGTCTCACTCTGTTGCCAGGCTGAGTGGAGTGCAGTGGCGCAATCTCGACTCACTGCAACCTCTGCCTCTCAGGTTCAAGTGATTCTCCTGTCTCAGCCTCCCAAATAGCTGGGACTACAGGTGTGGGCCACCAGGGCCAGCTAATTTTTGTATTTTTAGTAGAGACGGGATTTCACCATGTTGGCCAGCATGGTCTCCATCTCTTGACCTTCTGATCTGCCCGCCTTGGCCTCCCAAGTGCTGGGATTACAGGCGTGAGCCACCACACCCGGCTGGGCTCTTTCTTAAGGAAGAAAATTTTTCAACTAATTTTTTTTTTCTCCACTAGATATTGGCCTCAGCTGCTTTGAACATAGAGATTCCTCTGAGACTTTTGGGGATATATACATATATGTCTTTCAAGAAGTAAAAACTTCTCAGGAAGTTGTCCTTTCTTTGATGTTAAATTTCAGCCCTTGGAACTGATGTGCTTCTTTGCAATTTTAATCATAGTTTCATCATATCTTCCAGAAAATCCTAAAATGTAATGCTTCTTTGATGGCCCACTTCATAGTTTGATAGTATTGTTAGATAATTATTATTTTGTAGCTCTTTTCCTTTCATCTTATTGAGAGGTAAAGAGGTAAATATATAAGGAGAATTTGTTATATAGAAATTCAGATTTTAAAGCAAAAAAATCCTAAGGAATGAGTATTGAATGACATGTTGGCAAATGCTTTTTAGACTATTTTGAGTAAACATATTCAAATTTGATATACTTATGTATTATAATCTGTTTCTTATTAGTCAACACTCTTGTTTAGTTGGAATAAATTTACTTCTTAATAAGAGATTATGCTTTTTATATATTTTGTACTTGCAGTTGCTTGGTCCTTAAAAATAGGAAAAGATGTTCAAATTTATCCATAAGAGAAATGCCAATTAAAATTACACTGAGTTATTACTTCTCCCATATCATGTTGGCAAAAATCCAAAAGTTTGACAACTGTTGGCAAGGCTGTAAGGAAATAGTCACTCTTATATATTGCTGGTGATACTACAAAATGGTACAACCCCCATGGAAGAAAAGTTGGCAGTGCCTAACAAAACTACATAACCATTTACCCTTTGACCCAGAACATTAATTACTAGGAATCTATCCTGAGGATATTCAGGAAAAATATGAAAAGACATATTCACAAGACTATTTACTAGAGAGCCATTTATAATAGCAAAAACAAGAAAGAACCCAAGTGCTCATCAATGGGGGATTGATTGAACTATTGTACACATGGAAATATGTAGCTATAAAAAGAAATGAGGAATATTTTAATACATACCTATGGAATAATTCTTAGTATAAGTTTTTAAGTGAAAAGGAAAAGCATGTTGTAGAAAACTATGAATGATTACCTATAGGGCCGAAAGAAGAACTAAAGAAGAACATAAATATTTAAGGTAAATAATTTGTGTGTTTTATTTCTTTCTAGATTTGACTTTTTAATCATGGATGTGTTTTACATAAATATTAAAAATTAGGAGAAAGAATGTAAACAGTTAAAAACAAAATTAAAATGAGACAAATGAATCTAACTCTGTATTGAATTCATAGTATAAGCTCCTAGAAACTAATCATGCTAAGAGATTTTAAAATAAATTAAACTGGATGAAGTTTTTTAGTGGGTTATATGCTTAGGACCAAAATAATGCGGAAAAAAATAAACTGTTTCTGGTATCTACTGTTAGTTCTATTATTGTCTAACTGTTTCATGTGTATAGTAGGATAAAGCAAATAAGCACATTAATATCAGGAATTAAAAGTTTCTGTAAGAGAGATGTAGATAAAAAATTAATGAAGTTGAATCTGAAATTATACATTGGAGTTAGAAATATCAATATTATGTCATAATTATTTTTCTGATGAAACAAACAAAAATCATGCTTCATAGATTTGTCTACTGAAAACCCTAAAAACAATGACAAACCTGATAAAAATGAACACCCACAATTGCCAAATTGTGGTCTCTAACTACCATTTCCCAGTATAACAAACCAAGGCTCCTTGAATACATGGCTGAATTCAGGTCCAAGGCAGAAAATATGCAAGATAAACCTGGAATACTGTGTCAAGCCAGAAAGCAAGGATGCTGTTATAAACTACAGTAGACAACAGGACTCCAAAGCTAATCTGAAGAAGCACTTATTGGCCAAAGACAATTCAATGTAAACAGTAATTAGATTAACTGTAATGAGTTGGACATATGAAATATCTTTAAATACATGAATACATAATAATAATTTTTAAAAATCTTACTGATCACCTTTGAGATTGCTAAGGAATGAGTTGAAGCATTTTTGTTTTTGCCTTTCCTATGTAAAGTAGACTTTATTGTATTTCTTATTTTAATAAATTACCTTCTTTTTATGTAAATATTCCAACTAATAAGTGAAAAAATGATAGAATATTATAATTTTTCAACCCTAAATGAGATAAATGGAATTAGGTATTAATTATAAAATGGATAATAGCATCACAAAAATAGATATAAGCAGGAATTCTGAGCCTCCCAGAGAAAGATTTTACTTACAAAATATTTTTTCAAAATAAATAAATAAATACATACATACATAAATAAATGTTAAGACTGTGTAGAAAAAAGTTAGCAGGCCTGAGACATCTTATTCTTAGAGAAAGCCCTGTTTGTAAGATAGGTTGATCCTTGACTGGTGTCTGAAAGCTGAATTTGCCATCATTCCCTACTAAGAATGCTTACTGTGCTTAAACTGTTTAAACAATGTGGTTTATGGTGAACCCTGCTTTCTTTCTGGAAGTCTTGATTGTATGTATCAGGCAGAGGATGCCTCCATGATAATCCTTAATGGTATAACATATTTTATATGTGCTGTCATTTGATGCTAAGTGAGTACTGTGTTATCCCACCAGGAGAGGACTCCTGCAAGTTTGCACCTTATTTCCTCTGGACTTTGTCCCATGTACCTTCTCCCTTTGCTGATTTTTCTTTGTATTCTTTCTCTGTAATAAATGATGGCCATGAGTATAGTTATATGTTGAGTCCTGTGGGTTCTAGTGAATTATTAAAGCTTGGGACCCCAATGCTAAGACTCCATACCCTACCACCAGTTTATAAGAAATACACAGAATAGAGAAACATGTAAATAATACTGCAGGGATGCAATCAGCAGAATCTAGAATGTGAAAAGCTCTGTATCTCTTATTAAATATTTAAAGATAAAATGTAACAATGTCTGAGATTAGTTTTAATGTAATATAGCAAAGGTAGTGGAATGGAAAAGAGAGTAGAATTATAGAGGAAACAAGATTGGTCATGAGTTGACATTTGTTAAAATTTAGTAATCGGTTTACATAGATTTATTGTACTTTAAAATAAATTTTAATGATATTTGTTTTGTAAGAATTTTAATTAAAGTTGAATTTAATAATTTTTAAATTAAATAAAATTTTGAAACTATGCTTTGCTAATGTTTTAAAGTATTCTTGCATATATGTTTACATGAGGTTTTCAATTTCCTTTTATCATTGACTGCTTTTAAAATTAATGTTTTTTTTATATTTTCTCTATGCTATATTTGTTTTCTTTATATTTTCTCTATGCACTAAGAAAAATATATATAAAAGAAAGATTTGTTTCATGAAGATAAAAATAATCCACAAATAATTTAAGCCAATTAAATAGATAATTCTTTAACACTTGTTTTCATTTTTAATTTCTGGTTTACCTTGATACTTCTTTGTAATATGTAATAATGGCTTATTTTTTACAGAGAATATCCATTTCAGAAAATTCTGATTTTAGGAAAATATACAATAGTCTTATATAATTAATATGTTTTTGAGTGTGAATGTGAATATATATTTGTAAATATAAATATTAATTATATGATAATGTAACATTATTGTTTATGATTACATATTTACATCATAAAATTTGTTCATTTCTTCTAGCATTCTGAGACCAATTTTGCTGTTGTTCCTCTGATATGAGTCTAGCCTTACATTAAAGATTATATATTTACATCATAAATAATATTACATTATAAAAATATGTACATTCTGTGTATACAAATGTATATATAGATTTTACATACCCTTTGTCATTTGTAATAATTCCATCTTCCTTCCCACACTCAAATAAACCTAAGATTCTGGACCTTAGCTAAAGAGGGTGGAATATAGCATTATATGAAAAAAAAATAGGTTAAGGGGAAACTGAAATTGAAATACGTCCATACCAAGGGGTCAATGGAATTCTTTTACAGTGAAGCTGAAAGACCTCAGCATATGGACAGAAAACATGTTTGAAGCTATAAGGTGGACAATGGGGCTACCAAATCAAAGCAAGGGGGCTCCAAAGGCAGAATAAGAGGAGAGATTTCTTAAGCCGCTTAAGTGTAGCCTCAGCTGACCCCAATAAAAGAAATCAGCTCAAGGCTTTTGTTTCTGTGATTTACTCAGTTTTTCTGTTTTAGGTTTCATTTATTTTTGATTTGACATTTACTATTTCCTTTCTCTTCATTTCCTTAGAACTTCTTGAAGTACTGTTTCTAAATTCTTGAAATAAAGTTTAATTCCTTTAATTTTGATTCCCTTTTTAAAATAAAAGTTGTATGTAAGATGTGAATTTACTTTTGATGCAGCTTTAGCTCTACTCAAAAAGCTTAGATATATAAATAATCCTAACTTCATAATTCTTCTAAATTAAATTTTTTTTTTTAAATTGAAAGTATAAATAAAATAATGACTAAATTTATAATTAATTTTCTCCTTGATCTGGAGTTAGGCAAATACATTTAAATTTTCAAATGTTTGATTTCCAAAACCATTTTTAAACTTATATTTATTTGCAATTAAAAAAGAAAACCTTGACTTCTTCAAATGGAAGATGAAAATTGTGTGTGTTGCTTTGTCTACTTTGTTAGTTCCCAATACATTATCCATCCCCTTTGTCATTTTCATCTTTGTCATTTTGATCCCTTCTTTTTCTTTTTAACAAGTATTTCTTTATAATTTTTTTCTCTTATGTTCTGTTTTTAGGTCTATTTATCACAATTATTTATGCTAGCATTTCCCAATTTGTGACTCCCCAAAACACTGTTTTATAATACATTAATAAGTGTTTTGAAAAAAAAAAATCTTTGATGGTAAGGCAAGCCTTGCAATGAGGCTTGTTGAAGTAAACAGAATTGTACTGACATCTTTAAGAGAGATTTTAAAGAGAGAATAATATAATCATAAATATTGTGGCTTGTCTTCAGGAAGTTATATTATGCAAACCTTTTCAAAATCGTTTGACTATGGAGTTGATTTGTCCTAGAACATTTTTTAGCATTCCATGAAGTTGATGTTTTTGTAACAGAACAACACTGTTTTGGGCTTATCTCTAGATCTTTAACTAATATAAATGCTCATTGCCAGACAAATTTCCAATTTCTTTCTTGTTATCCAGTTTTTAGTTTTGCTTAATCACCTGATAACTTGGAGCAAATTTTTATTTTTGTGTATATCAAAAAGTACAAAATGGTATGTTCTCTGATGCATCGATAATCTTAAAACGGCATTCACATAATAACAACAGCTTGCTTGGGTATAAAAATCTTTGAGTCATAACTGTTTTCTTTCAAGGTACTACAAATGTTCATTTTCTTCTAGCATTCTGAGACCAATTTAGCTGTTGTTCCTCTGATCTGAGTCTAGCCTTACACTAAAGAATTAAGCATTTCACTGGAATATGTTTTGATAAGTATCTGTTTTTTTCCTGAGTCATGGTGAGCCTCCTCCATGTCTAGATTCAATATTTTTTGGATGAGAGATGCTTTCTTCTGCACCTCGATTACTTAACTTTGAATTTCCTCTTATTCTTATTATTTATAGTTTGTATGTTTTTTCTTTTTCTGTAGTTATTTTTCTTTCTCGCATGATTTACATTGCTTTATCCTTTTCTTCAGCATACGAAAGGTACTTTTTTTTAAATGTCTGTTCTACATACTAATTCAATTTTTTTGCAGTTTCAGGTTGGCTCTTCTAGTGCTTCTAAGATTTAGCTACCACAGTTTTATTTTGGGACAATTGCTTCCTATAATAATTTTTCTCTTCTTATTTTAATCTTTGTTTATTATTTAATCTTATCTCATGTATAATTTATCTCAGTATGGCAGGCCCTACTTGTATAGAGATAATGTTCTTTTACATACTGGGACACTTTTCCCCTTCTTTTTTTGTTAATTTTGTCTTGTATTTGTTGTCTTCTGGCTCACCCTTGAATGAAGAAATGTTTTTGCTCCCTGTTGTGGAACATTCAGAATAGGTTTCTAATTCCCTTTTAATCTATTCCTGGTTAAATTCTTAGTCCTGATCCTTCAGATATTTTTATTTGTTTAATAAAAAGCTGATCATAGAATTTTAGAGCAGAAAATAACTATACAAATCATCTAGCCCAGGTCTCCTTCTTCTATAGATAAGTTCCTGAGGTTCAGGAAGAATAATTGCTTAAGTGCTCCAACCTTAGTACTGGTAAACACTAGAATGTAGGTCAGTTATCTTTGTACCATATCAACTGTCTCATGCAAGATTTTTTTGTTTTCTTATATTTTTCTTTTCTTGATTTATTGAAAAGCTTTAGAAGCTGAGACTGAGAAAGAAAAACAGCTTCCCCCTGCACCAAAGGTGATTAAATTAGAACTGAATATTAAAAACCACCCATGTAAATTGTTGGCTTACACTTCTGATGTGTTATAAAAAAAACCACAAGCTAGATGAGATTACCTATCTTAACATAATACCATTTATATCAGTGAACAAATTGAGGATATAACTTATTTATTTGGATGAATATGTAAAACCTTCCCCATATAGTCTCTCAATTCCAAATATAGACACCTAAATAATTCCTCTCAAACCCAACACTTCTACTAGACTCTCCTGCTGATCAATCACGGGCCGATCCTTCTCACTAAATCTTCACTACTATTTGATTCATTACTAACCATTTTTTTGGGATAAGTAAAAAGTTAGTGAATGAATCTTTTGGGTCACTTTTTATTGGTCAGTATACATTTAATATTTCCATAGTTTCCTGGAAGATTTTTGTCCCTGAAAAATTTCCATAAACTAGTAACTCTCTCTTAAAAATAATTTTAGAAAATTGGTAGCTATTGTTCTTATTTTATTATTTTGTATCTGTTTTTGCATTATGTTTCCAGAATTATTCAACCTTCATTTATTTGCCTTATTTTTTCTGAAAAGCTTTTGTACTTATATTTAATACTTTTTATAATTATTTGATAAGATAATGGAGTAAGCAATTTCTAAAATTCCTTCTCAGTTGTCTCCGTGAAAGAACCATAAATAATAATATTGTTTATAGGAGAAAATTTTTATTTTGGAACTGGACATATGCTAAGTGAACCAAACTGGAAGGTAGTCCTTAGGGGGTATAAACTCAAAAACATAACAACTTATTACCTATATACTTACTTCCCTTTTACCTGTCTCATGATACTGAGCAAATTATGTAGCTGGTCATGTAGGTAAGCTAAGTTGGTCAAAGTGATCACAATGTGACTACTAGCTTGTTTGCTGTTTGCCCTTGATCCTGTATTCCTCAGTTGCAACCCAACCCACTGTGTGCAAATCATCCATTCGGTTCATCACAATGTCCATGGTCCTTGGGAGGCAAGGGGAACCCGCAGTACAATGACAACACACTTTCTGTTTGCTGAGTATGAGTAATAAATCGTCTTGCTCTGGTGTAATAAGTCTTGCTGTCTACTTCTGACATCTATGGAGTGTAGCAGGTTCACTCTTTGCCATACTTTGTAAGGTTGGAGTTGTTCCCTGATAGAGATGTTAAAGCCTCTAAATGTAGGTTCGTCATTTTAACTTGAAATAACTTGAAAATACTTAAAAAGGAGTGATAGATTGCAGGCCTTGGTGAGATATAAAGGACTGTATAATAATAGTGCATACATCTAAATATATTTTTCATCAATTAAATTAATGAATTCATTCATGTATGCTATATAAGGGAATGGCCAATGAAGTCTGGTTGGTCACAATGCTGACAGGGCCTCTATGTTTTATCACCTCAGTGTGGGGTCTGAACCTCAGCCTTGGAATCTCATGAAATGAATGCTGTCATATGCTTAAAGTGAGGTAGCCTCTTATGGATGAAGTTACGCTCATAAAGGTCATGTCTATATCAGAGATACAGTTTATTAATTTATAAAGAGAGATACTCTTTCTAGAGAAAATAATGGAAGTATTTGCTAAGTAGGGAAAGCTCCCTCTCCCTTATCAAGAAATCTGAGAAGCAAATTCATAATTAGAAGACTGCTCTGTAAGATCAGAACAGAGGTGAGACTGATGGTAATAAGTGAGGCTTGATGGAGCAGCCCTGTCTTACTTCTCTGGTGCTGCAGTTACTCTGGTTCCTATGCATTATTGACTGGGACATCACCAACTTTCAAATTTCTGGTTCCTATTCTACGCTTTTACTGCTGTCTATGCCTGTTTACCTGATACATTGTTTTTCTTGAATGTGTTATTGTAACAGATTTAGCTATTTTCCCATGAAAGTATTTTTTGAAAGAGCCTGACCAGAAGAATATCTCCAGGTCTCACCCTTAGCTGTGGAGGTTTTCAGGCTCTTTAAGATGACTTTGTAAATACCCAATCTAATATTCGTTTGTTTATTTTATTGTATGATGATCAGATTTCAAGGTATCCTAATGTTAAATAATACAGTTTATACCTATGATTGAGTATATGCATAATGTCCCAACTTAATGTTAGGTACATGTGTTTTCAATCACATATAAATGGTTGAAAGTTCATTTATGCATTCAACAAATATGTATTTTGCATCTACTATGTGATCAATACTTTTGTAAGTGCTGGTGATATAGTGATTGATGGTCAAGCTTCCTACCTTAATGTAACACCTCACATTATAGTGGCAGTTATTTGTTTGTTTGTCTTTGAGATGGAGTTGCATTTTGTCTTTGAGATGGAGTTGCATTCTGTCATCTAGGCTGGAATGCAGTGATGTGATATCAGCTCACTGCAACCTCCGCCTCCCAGTTTAAATGATTCTCCTGCCTCAGCCTCCCGAGTAACTGGGACCACAGGTGCATGCCACAATGCCTGGCTAATTTTTGTATTTTTAGTAGAGATGGAGTTTCACCATATTGGCCAGGCTGGTCTCCAATCCCTGACCTCAGGGGATCCGCCCACCTTGGCCTCCCACAGTGTTGGGATTACAGGTGCGAACCACCATGCCTGGCCTATAGTGGCAGTTAACAAGTATGAACATACATTTGGCGCTTGAGCAACACAGTTTTGCACTGCATGAGTCCATATATGCATGGATTTTTTCAATAAAAATTGCTCTGAGTGTGCCTGCCTTTCCTGTCTCCCCTTCTACCTCTTCCATCTCTTCCACCTCCACCATTGTTGAGACAGCAAGATCAACCCCTCCTCTTCCTACTTCTCTTCAGCCTACTCAATGTGAAGATGATAAGGATGAAGACCTTTATGATGATCCATGTTCACTTAATGAATAGTAAATACATTTTCTCTAACTTATGGTTTTCTTAATAATATTTTTCTTTTCTCTAGTTTACCTTATTGTAAGAATATAGTGTATAATATATGTAAAATATGAAATCTCTTTTAGTTGACTGCTTATGTTATCAGGCTTCCAATCAACAGTGGGCTATTAGTTTCTAAGTTTTGGGGGAGTCAAGAGTTATATGTGGATTTTCAACTGTGTGGGGGTTTGGCTCTCTAACCCTCATCTTGTTTGAGGCTGAATCATATATTTATAGCATAATTTCAGATAGTAATAAGCTTAGGAAGAAAAATGAAGCCAAGTAAAAACTGAAGGAAGACAGGAATGGCTACTTTAGATGGTATCATGACAGTTTAAATGATTCTCGGAGCACCCAAGACTATTGGGAATGTCATTAAACAAACAGATGTATTTGCAAATTCTCTTATATTCAATTTGATCATAAAAACATTGCAATAACTGTAATGTAAATATGCAACATCAGTCAACAAATCTTGTACTCACTTATCTTTGTGATGCAGACATTACGACTGATTGGTTATAAAAAGAAAATATAAAAATTTTCATTCAAAGGCAGTCAACATGTAAATACTTTGAAGACACTGTTAATGGGACTGATATTTGAATGTGTGATTAAATGGAGTGGATGTCAGAAATTCTCAAACTTCAGTTAGCATATTGGTCTTTTGTTCTTTCATAATCCACAAAAAGCATGCAGCATATGGTAATGTATCAAGAAATTTAAAAAAAATCCTATTTATGTGTCTAAGTTCACATAAGATGTATCTCCCTTTGCGTATTATATAATAATGCTAAAATATGAGGTCATTTAAGGATTTGCCAAACATGGTAAAAGAAATATATTTGCAGTTTTTACATTAGGATACAATTATGCTTTGGAAAAGTACTATTGCCTAAATACATCTTGAAAATATGCTTTTGAGAGGGAATGAATAGTACACAAATTCTGATTTCTTTTAAGTCATCTTGAAAAACAGACCACAGACACATGAGCTGAGCTTTAATAAAATGCTAATCAAGAGCGCATGCTACATTTGAATGGTGGCTATATAATAACATGTACAGAAATAGCAGTAGAGGACTGGTGTCTAGCTTTGGGGAACTAGCTATGACATCTCGGTGCTAGTCTTTTGATGGCATGACTCTAAAACCTCTAGTGCTGCCAGGGATTTTGAGATTATCTATTCAAATCTCAATTTGCAGGTTTAGCATGGATAAGTGACTTGCTCAAATCCCTTGGTGAGCTGGCCATTACTGGTGAGTTGGTGCCGTACCTTTTGTCCCATGCTCTCTCTCCTCCCCTCCCATTTGCTTTTCTACCATTTTGTTGAACTTCACAGCACAAGGGATTAGAAATAAAGTTAAATTCACAAGTGTAAATTATCCTTTCGTTTGCTAGCTCCTCCAGTGAAATTCTTTGCAGAAGAGAAGGATAACAGTAAAATGAAAAATGAGGATTAGGAATTTTATTTATCCATCTTTGTCTTACATTTCTACCATAAGAAATTTTAAAAATTCATAAACATGAATAAGATGGTATCAGACATAGAGGCTGGAAGTACTGCATGTTCTCACTTATAGATTGGAGCTAAACATGAGTACACATGGACTCAAAGAGGGAAACAGCAGACACAGGAGCTTACTTGAGAGTGGAGGGTGGGAGGAGGGAGTGGCTCAAAAAACTACCTATGGAGTGCTATGCTTATTACCTAGGTGACTAAATAATGTGTACACCAAACTTCTGTGACATACAATTTACCTATATAACAAACTTGCACATGTACCCCTAAGTCTAAAATAAAAGTAAAAAAAAAAAAAAAAAAAGAAAAGAAATGAAGTTTGGGAGGAGAGGATTGGGGCAGAATTGGTCAGAAAAGGAAGAAAAGGTGAAAGGGGTCTGCTGGACCCTGAGGTTGATCATAGTTCCTAGCCCACTAATTCTCTCTCTGGAGAGAATTTTCTTTTCTGAATTTGAAAGGAAAATATTAACAGCTTTGGGCCTTCCTTTCCTTATCTATGGGATGTAGAAGGTTGACTAGTTAACCTCTCTTTTCTAGTCTCACTAATCAAGGACTGGGTATATACTCAGCCTTCTGGAAATGTTACTGGAAGACACAAATTATACTATTTATTTGTTTGTTTGCTTTTTGAGACAATGTCTCACTCTGCTGCCCAGGCTGGAGTGTAGTGGCATGATCATGCTTAATGTAGCCTCAACCTCTTGGGCTCAAACGATCCTCCCACCTCAGCTTCCCAAGTAGCTGGGACTACAGGCATTTGCCACCAGGCCCAGCTAATTTGTGTATATTTTGTAGAGACAGGATTTTGCCATGTTGCCCAGGCTGGTCTCCAACTTCTGAGCTCAAGCAATCCTCCTGCCTTAGCCTCCCAAACGGCTGGGATTAGAGGCCTGAGCCACTGCTCCTGGCCCACACATAATTCTTGACTGATCCTCTGTCAATGCTCTCTATGTACAACTGGCAAGTATTGATGTCTATGTCCAAGTAGAGATAAAGCTATCCTTGCTGGTCAGTTAATAAGTCAGTTAATTTTGAATTATAGTCAACTATTGATTAATCAGAGTAACAAGTGGAGGGGGGTGGCTACAGTGGGAGACAGCATAGATGACCACCAATCCCATATGAAACAAGCCCTTGTTTTCAAGGATCAGCATGGCATGGTGGTTAGTAGGATGTGGTAAGTCTTGTGTTTAAACCCCAAATCTACACTTCCTAGCTGTGTGACTCTTGTCAATGCCTATAAGGGCTTACATTATAGTTTTTTGTTTGTTTGTTTACTATATCTGTTCATCCCTCTGTTCTCACTTTTTTCAAGCACAAAGTCCTGCTTGCTCTGCCGTGGTCAGGCTAAGCATGCTCTTATCTCAGGGACTTTGCACAGGCTGTCTCTGACTGCACAGCTCTTCCTCTTTCCCTGGACAGATAACTGCATGAAGCATCACTCTTCTCTTCCCTTTTTTCTTCTTATGTCGCCTTTTTAGAGAAACCATCCTGGCTATGCTAATGCTAATGACAGAAATCCAACTGTTTGTATTCTTACTTTGCTTAATGTTTCTTTATAGTTACTTCCTGGGATATTATTAATATATATGTGTTTTTGTTTGTTGTCTTTTGTCTACTGCATAAGGAAGTAAACTCTTTGGTGATGTCCTTGTGTCTATTTTTCCCATTGCCATATTCCCAGGGTCTAAAACAATGCCTGGAGCATAGTAACTGCTCAGTACATATTTGTTGAATAAATGCATGCTGATATCCAGTGGAAGAGCTGCTAACAGACATGGTTACATGTAGCTGCTCTGGGAAGAAAGACTGGTGATAATGGAGGAGGGCAGGGCCCTTACTTCCCCATCTATTACGTTTGTTTTTACCCTGTGCATATTACACTTGTTATAAATGATTTTGAAGAGATTATGACTGGATCCTGGTCTAAAATATGCCACCACACTATGCACATTTAATCTGTATTTAATTTTATTTCTTCCACTTCAATCTACTTTGCTTCTGATCATAAATGGAAATGAGCCAGCAGAAAGGAGATGGCATCTATCCACCCTGTATCTGTGTGGGAGTTCACTGTTCTGGAACCTGAATGCCATGAACCCTCACTAATGACAAAAGATATGAACCTAGGAAAATACTTGTATATGAACTAATTGAAATGATACACATTAAAAGAGCTGCTAATGTGAATGTGAATGCAAATACAAGTAGATACAATCAGTTTAAGTGAATGCACTAGACCATTCATGTGGCCACAATTTCTCAAGCCCCACTAACTTCAAATATTTTCTGTATCTGGCTAGCTTTATTTATGTCTCTTCAGCAGTTTGCCTTAGTGTGGAAGAACTGCATTAAAGGAAAGACTGATGGCATGGTGAGGAACACTGGAGGTGAGGGTTGGAGTATAACGTGACAAATTCACTTCTCCCTGATTGTTATCTCTGGCAGGTGTTTTGTCTTCCAACATGAAGCATGTAAAAAATATTCAGATCTCTACTCTTTTCGGTTGTATGATATTAGAGAGATGAAAAACAGACAACCAATTAAAGAACACCTTTACACAAGGGCACGGTAGCATTTGTATCAGTGAAAAAGAGAAAATGCCTTTGCTTTTCTCCCCACAGCCCCCGTCACCCACCAAACACTTACACACACCTCTCCCTCATACTCCTAATTCACACACACACACACAGCCTTGCACACACACCCGGATTTCTCACCCCAGGGCTCAGATGATCAATGCTCAGTCTCGGCCTTCCTCCTGCTGAAGTCACAAGTGAGTTCTAACAAACCCCCCTCTAAGGCTGCCTCCTATCGCCTGCTCTTCAGGACGTGAGGAACACATCCACCGAAAACCATGTTTTCTTTGCATCCTAACTGAAACGGCATTAAAGGGGGAAATGGGAATTCAGCGCTGCCAGCCACAGTATCTCTCCTATCAGTTCACCAATAAGGCCTGGTAGGGACCTGCCGAGCCTCTGGATAAATTGTATTTTCCAAGGGTTAATTAAGCTGTCTTGAGCTTCTGCATGAAGAGGAACAAACTGGCACTTGCAGCGCTTTCTGAAACCTGCTGTCGACATTACAGTCCCTGCTGCTTTTAGCTGTATCGATCCGATGCCTGACCTGTGAAATCCTTGATGGCTGCTAACACTAGAAGCTTACTGGAGCTTTCCAAGGGAGCTTCGGGACAGCTTGTGTAGTCAGGTACAATTACCTATCCCTCCAGGAGAGCCAATTAGTTCACAAAGAGCTGGAGCAGAACAAATGTTTTGTATGTGATTTAGAATCCTAAAAAAGAAAAGAAAAAAAAAAGAGAAAAAAAGCCTTTGTTCTGTCTGATTCTTTTGTTCCTAATTTTATGATTATTGTTCGATTCACAGTGGTCCTCACATTTCCTCACATGTTTCTGAAAGAATGATAAGAACATGATAAACCAGATTTACAGTCTTTTCTCTTTAAACTATGAAAATTGCCTTGTGCTATTTAAGATCCAGTTTCTGGACTAATTGTATGAACTCAAAGATAGAAAACCCAAGTTTGTTCTACTTTCTGCATTTCAGAAACTTTTTCTCTAAATGATACGATAAATTTTAGTCACAGTGAAGTGCTCCTAAAAAAATAGTGTGAATGGCAATGACTCCTGCTTCTTAGTTTTGCAGGTAGAATGTAAGAACAAGAGATTCCTAGATAGAAATATGCTACACATATCCAGGCCTATAGTAACATTAGCAAGATTGGTTTTTAAGTACAGCTGAACTTTACAGATTGTCAGCGAATACTGTGGTGGCCTTTAAATACAAACGATGACACAACTGATCTACCTCTATATGCCCTGAGTCTAAGACTGTTTCCCCTGTAATAAATATCAGTGTTACTGAGATATTCACACTCCCTTGATCATTCTCTTTTGTGACCAATGATATTAATTTATACACTAGCTACAGGATGTGGTCTGTTCATTGAATACATTAAAAATTGTATTCTGAATACTATCTAAATCATGCAGGGATCAATAATTAGCCCTTAAAACATAATGTACCAGTGGAATTAACTGGAAATGAAATTTAATGTACTCTAATATCAGATAAGCATCAAAATGAGGGAAAAATAAAAATCAGTCATTATTTTTAATAACAGAAAATTAAAAAAACATGGTTTTAAATCTTCTTTTGGTAAATGCAATCACGTATATGTGATATATATGTGTGTATATATACACACATACATTCATACATACATATATACATATAACTGTGTAGTAGCTATTGAATCAACTGGGACCAGCTGCTTTGGTTCCAGCTCAGAAGCTCATGTAGACATTCTATTTCTTTTTCTGAAAAAAAGTACAATTAAGCTTGTAAAAAGGTTTCATTATATTTTACAAATAAGTAATCTAAGTAAAAGTAGTTTCTTGACCTAAATTAGAGTCACAAGTTCAAAGACATTAAAAATAAAACATAACAAAAATATCAGTCAGTTGTATTTTACTTTAGCTCCTCTTAGCAAAATCTGATTTTATTAATTTTTACTAAAATGATCATTGCACAAGGAGAAGTAAGGGCCTAATATGGACCTGAGGCAGGGGAACTAGAGGCCTCCATACATGGGAGTAGAGGGAAGGAACCCAGATATATGTCAATGTCTCAGTGCCTGAGATCCTCCTGTGTCCTGAGAAGGCCTGATGTTTTTTTCATGGACACAATCAGTGTCAGTGAAAGTAGATTCGCATTGACTCAGCTTCTCTATATGAGGAAATAACTGCATAGCCTCAATCTTTTGTTGGTCTATTTGTAAAATGGGTGGGGAATTTGGCAGCAATGATAGTCTACTGTTTCAAATGCTTTCCTCTCTTTGTTATTAATGTCAAGTTGTGTTGAGAAGACTCCAGTTAGGGTGTTGGAAATAAGTTGGTAACAGCTTTCAGTACTGGCGAGTCTTGGGGTACACAATTTGGAACTAGGAAAAAATGACCCTGCATGATTCAGAGCTAAATTCACTATTTCAGTCAGTAAGAGGCAAGCAGATGGTTGATTCCATTTGTGGTCAACTATATATATATATATACTTTTGTTGGTTAGAAAATAAATGTTTTGAAAATGAGATCAAAACCATAAGATTTTGATTCCTCTAAAGTCCTCACTTCATTGCATGATCACTGATCATAGTCTTATCCAATCTAGGTGATTTTTACATGTTACAAGTCATGCTCTGAGAAAGCATGGGGAAGAAGTGCAAATCCTTCACTGTCACTAAAAAAGCAACCTAATGTTGGTGTCAGTAGTATGACCCTGAAATATGAGCTACCTGTTATTTATTTTTCAAAATGTATCTTTTTACAATTGAAAATTAATTTAAAGTACCAGTGAAAATTATTTGAAAGTTAGTAAGAATTTAGTAAACTCTTCCTCAATATATATATACAATATATATATAGGTCTTCTGAATAGACTGTAGCTTTTGTTCTACTTCAATTATAAAAGACTATCATCAAAAGTGAACCTGAAACCTACAGATGTGAATTAAAGATATCAATAAAGCTTCCTAAGTTCTTCCCATCTCCTCTATTGAGTCGTAGTAAGAGGGAGAATAACTTCCCAAGGATTCCAGTTGAAAGCTTTCAATCTAGTTAGCAGTATAAAGTACATGACCATCTGATTTTTGCAACTTGTAAGGGGACTTAGAGCTAGTGGTGCTGAAGATACACAGTACAAATGAGATCCCAAACTCCATTTGCGTGTTTGAAATATCCATGTCCATGATACTTAACACAATGGTAGACATTTAAAAACTGTGTTTTAATAAGGAGCTAGCAAACTGGTGAAACCTGGAGACTGTTTTGATAGCTTCATTTATAAAATATCAAGAATATTCTTATTGAAAAATTGTGGCTGATATTCATAAAATGCCTGCTTTCTTCTCCAAATAAGGCATAAATAACCCATGTTTTTGCCCTCTGAGATATGCCTGCAATTAGAACTAAATATTCTTAATACAAAGACCTAAAGAAGAGAAAGAATGGATTTCCCAAACTTGACACATGTAGTGTTCAAATGAGAAAATGAATAAAGTATCAAATTCAAACACAGAAAAAGATAAGAGAATTAAAGAACCAGATAGAGGGGAGAGTGCTTATACAAGTCTAAATGTTTACTGCTTCACAATCCATTAGGACATTCTGAAAGAAGGCTTAGTGAAAAATGAATGAATACTATTATTTTATTTCATATTTTATAGTATTTTACAGGTGGGTTCTCGCTCTGTTACTGAGACTGGAATGCAGTCTCATGATCACTGCAGCCTCTAATTTCTGGGCCCAAGCAGTCCTTCTGCCTCAGCCTCTGAGTAGCTAGTACAACAGGCATGGATCACCATGCCCAGTGAATTTTTTAATTTTTTCTTCTATAGAGGCAGAGCCTTGCTATGTTGCCCAGGCTGGTTTTCAATTCGTGGTCTCAAGCAATTCTCCATTCTTGGCCTTCCAAAGTGGAATTAACCATCTCACTTGGCCTAAATACCATTTTTAATGCTGCAGGGTGCTCATTTCTTTTATAAATCTATTGTTATACATTGAACATATTTGAATGTATTTATTATTAACAGTAAAAATAGGACACTTTTAGTTTCAAGTTATTCCCACATTAATCCAAATTTACATCTCTAGAAAACTTTCTTTTTTTGTAACCCTTATTTATAACATCTAATACAATCTTCCAGTTGTGGAAAACTCACCAAAAGGATATTTGTCCTTGTACCCAAAACGAAGTTTTTACTTTTTGCTAAGTTATGATCATAATATTTCTAAGGTGCAAAAATTCTCATTGTAAACATTAAAAAAATTTCATTTCATTTCATTTTAAATTCCAGGATACATATGCAGGATGTGTATGTTTTTTTCCATAGGCAAACGTGTGGTGGTGGTTTCGTGGACCTACCAACCCATCATCTGGGTATTAAGCCCCATATTTTTTTAAATAGGGAAGACATGCTTTCATAATTTGTAGTCTAGTATTCTGTGGAAAAATTAACTGTTGTATTTTGCTGTACCTCTGGTTCTTCAGCACTATCATATTTTGTTGTCATTTAGATTCCATCTGCATTATATCGTCCAAAATTACAAATCTGATGATAATATTTTGTAATGTTTTCTAATATAACTCCTGATTTATTCTCATTTTTATATTTTGCTATCATTATCAGTGGGATTTAGGGAGTTGGTAGAGATACATTTGTGTGTTTGCATATATTTAGATTTGTACATTTGCATATATTTTGATATTTGTGTTTGCTTATATTTACAGAAATTTTATATTTACCACATCTTTATATTATGAAATTATTTGGATATACAGGCCTCTTATAATATACATCATTGATTTCCATGTGGTCAAAGATTGTACTGTGTGATATTTAAGACTGTATGATGGTATTAAATATAATCTTGTTCAAATAATATTAATTAAAGTTTATTCTGTTCAGGGGACAATGTTGAGACAATGCTCTTCATTTCTTTCTTCATATTTTCTTCTATCCTGTTCTAGGCCATAAGATGTTCTTCACCAGTTCTTACAGGCTATCTCTCTTACCCCATGACCCCAGTTTTGGTAAATATAGACATTTTAAAAATAGTTCACCATATCTATGCTTTATATTTAATTGAGGGAAGAGATCAGGTTAATTTAACATCTCTAATAGTCCACATAATTTCCAGATATTAACAATGCATTTTTTCTTTTTTCTGTGAAATTCTACCTTTCCATGTTGCTGACTTTTGTGTAAAAATTGGTGGCACTCTCAATAGGCAATGTCTTACCTTTTCTCCCCAACTAGGAATGATAAATTCACCTTACATAATGAGAATTACATTTCAAGTTCCATCAGGCTCATTATGTTAAAATGTATAGGTGGGCCTGGGTGTATGCAGACTACGATTAGGAAATTGATCCAATAATCTAGTATCATCATTGACATCATCATATGGAAACACTCTGAACTCAGTAACACTAAGTGCAAAGATGAGATAAACCTCATACTTTTAGTGTATTTACTTTTAGAAACTTTTTTATTTCCTAAAAGCTGTAATATATCTTAAGAAAAAAACTTATTACATATTGAAGATTCAACTTTTGCAGTATGGAAGAAAGAAAACATTAGATTGGTAGCAGTCCAGAAACAATGTGTTGAATTGAGTCTGGTGCTAAATTAGAATGGTTTTGAGGAGGGCAGTTAGCCTATCTGGACCCTTGTTTCCTCATATTTAAACTGAAGGGGTTGGATAAGGTGATATTTACTTCTTCTTCTATACAATTTCCACTGTATGGAACTCATTGGAATCAAATCCATAAGGAGGTCTATGGGTTACTTTCTTCAGTGGCTTAAGATTTCTAGAGGATTTGGGTAAAGCTATGTATTGCATAATACTTCCTTTCTAGTGTTGAAAAGCCCACTAAGTGCAGGTCTATGACCCAAAGCTTTCAAATTAGTAAGGAGCAAATAAAAGATGGCAGAAATATAAATAGGTAGACTCAAATAGTAAATTTACGAAGGAGCTACAGTGTTGTAAACACTGAAACAAGTGCTGGAATGTGGGGAGGACATGGTGATGAGATGGGGGAGGCTTTCAGTTTTTTGGAAGAACCTTTTTACTTATGAAAAATGCAGTGCACAAAGGATGGAATATAGAGTCAGAAGAATGTTTTTTCCCCCTCTCTTCATTCTGGGCCTCTTAGTGGAAATGTCTTCCTCTGGTAGCGTGGCCATCAACATGTTCCTCTTCATAGCTCACTTAAAAAAAATCTATAAACTACAATTATATTTAATCTTCCTACATCACAGAAATAGTGTAAAAACAAGTAAATGATTGTATGTAAAAGATGGTTACAGGAACTATAATAACTACCTTAATATGCAGAAATGTGTTTAAGTGTATAACTGCAGTTCTGATGTTTTTTTCATAATTTAATAATAATGATTGTATTTTATGGGATACATTCAAGGTGACTTCCCTTTTTTTCATTACTGGAACTACCTAGTTCATTCATAGGCTAATGAATCAAAAGAAAAATGCCCTATCAATGGTTGGAGTTTGTATTATAGACATGGAACAATGAGCAAAATGGAGGCAAATCCATCCTAAAGATATATTATGACAAATGCTCAGAATGAGCCTAGATGGAGAAAAAGTGCATTACAATCAAGACAAAAGTAGTCAGCATCAATTTCAACAAATTCAACAAAAGATAAGAGAAAAAGTGATCTCTGTTTCTCCTTTATAAGCAGGTCTAAGCTGGAAACCGAGATGAGAAAATGAATATGTAGTACTATTAGTTTCTGGATTATCAACTTCTGAAGTTTTGAAAAAACGACTATTCTGTTCCCTTTTTTCCTCCTCACCTTTTTGTCTTTAAGGTTTCTAAACTCTAAGCTGCTTGGATATAATTTGCATGAAGTTTTCATGGCTACACATCATTCTGCCCTTGGGAAATGTAACAGATATGCATCAACCCACGACATCTGACAAGAAACTCAGAAAATGAAGTTGTTGAAGCTATCATTGACTTCTAAGTCAGGTCTGAAATTGTCAGAAAAAGTGAGAGTAGCACATCCAGAGTCAAATCCATGGCAGACTTTAGGCTTCAGTGGAGATGGCTATGGCTTTCACCCAGAAGTCTTGGGTTTCAATTTCAATTAACAATGCAATATTTAACATCACTCAAATTTTTTTTCATTTTCAGTTTTCTCATCTGTAGAAAAAAATTAACATCTGGGCTCTCCATCTCCTTAGGTTATTTTGAGAGGCAAATGAGGTAATGAATATGAGAATATGTACATAAATGTCACTTTAATTCACTTTTATGTATGTATCTTTGCTTTATAAGCAATATTTCTTCCAGGTAAGGATATGTATGTTAAAGATATATACCTAGTAAAATTCCTGACACAGAGTATTTGTTAAATGTTTGTTGAATCTTAGTGAACCTGAAGCAACATGGAAAAAACAGAATTTGGGAGAAATAACAATAAAGTGAACCAAAATGTTAATTCCCTTTTTCATTTTTGTTATCTTCTTTCTTTCTTTCATTTCTCTTGAGATCTCTAAAAATGTGGAAAATTTTACTTTTCAAAGGGAGACCCATTACATTTCCCCTCCCTCACTGCTATTATCAATTTCTCTCTGCCTTTATTCAAGCATACCTTGGAGGTATTATGGGTTTGTTTCCAGACCACCAAAATAAAGTGAGTCACACTAATTTTTGGTTTCCCAGTGCATATAAAGATTATGTTTACATTGTACTGTGTCTATTAAGTGTGCAATAGAATTATGTCTCTCTCTCTCTTGCTATATATATATATAAATTAAGAGATATATATGTAGCTATATATATATATGCAGGTATATATATATCTCAATTTAAAAATACTTTCTGAGTGTAGTGGCTCACACCAGTAATCTCAGCTACTCAGGAGGCTGAGGCAGGAGGATCTCTTGAGGCTGGGAGTTCAACACCAGCCTAAGCAACATAGTGAGACTTCATCTATATTAAAAAAAATAGAAAGAAAAAAATTACCCAGGCATGGTGATATGCCTCTATAGTTTTAACTACTTGGGAGGCTGATGTGGGAGAATCGCTTGAGTCCAGGAGTTTGAGGCTGCCATGAGCTGTGATTGCCCCACTGCACGCCAGCCTGGGCAACAGAGAGAGACCACAACTTAGAAAAAAATGCTTTATGGCTTAAAAATGGTAACAATCATCTGCGCCTTCAGGAAGTCATAACTGTTTTTCTGGTAGAGTGTCTTGCCTCTATGTGCATGATTGCTAATGATGATAGTGATAGTGCTGAAAATTTTGTGGCAATTTCTTCAAATAAGACAAAGTTTGCAGCATCAATTGACTCTTCCTGTCATGAAATATTTCCTTTCATGAAGCAGTTTGATAGCATTTTACCTCCAATAGAACTTCTTTCAAAATTAGAGTCAATCCTCGGAAACCCTGCTGCTGCTTTATAAACTAAGTTTATGTGATATTCTAAATCCTTTGTTGTCATTTCAACAATATTCACAGTTTCCTCACTAGGATTAGATTCTATCTCAAAAAACCACTTTCTTTGCTCATCTACATGAATCAACTCTTCATCTGTTCAAGTTTTATCATGAGATTGCAGCAATTCAGTCAAATCTTCAGGTTCTACTTTTAATTCCAGTTCCCTTGCTATTTACACCACATCTGCAGTTACTTCCTCAAGGAAGTCTTAGTCACCTCAAAGTCATTAATGAGCATTGGATCAACTTTTTCTAAAACTCCTGTTAATCTTGATATTTTGACCTCCTCCCATGAATCACCAATGTTCTTAATGTCGTCTAGAATGGTGAATCCTTTACAGAGATTTTAAATTTATTTTTCCCAGATTCATCAGAAGAATCACCATTTATGACAGCTGTAGCTTTACAAAATGTATTTCTTAAATAATAAATTGAAATTTGAAATTACTCCTTGATCCATGAGCAGCAGAATGAATGTTGTGTTTGCAGGCATGAAAACCACATTAATCTCCTTGTACATCTCCATCAAGTTCTTGGGTGACAAGACGCATTGTCAAGGAGCAGTAATATTTTGAAAGGAATCGTTTTCTCTGAGCAGTGGGTCTCAACAGTGGGCTTAAAATGCTCAGTGAACCACACTGTAGAGTTGAGCTGACATCTAGACTGTTGTTCCATTTCTAGAGCACAAAGTATATTCAGCATAATTCTTAAGGGCCCCAGGATTTGCTGAATGGTAAATGAGCATTGTCTCTGACTTAAAATCACCAGCTGTGTTAGTCCATAACAAGAGCTATCTTGTACTTTGAAGTTTTGAAGCCAGGAATTGACCTCTTCTCTTTAGCTATGGAAGTCCTAGATGGCATCATTTTTCGATAGAAGGCTGTTTTATCTACACAAAGATCTCTTGTTTAGTGTAGCAGCAGCCTGTAGCAATAATGTTAGCTGTATCTGGATAACTTGCTAGAGCTTCCACATCAGCACTTGCTACTTCACCTAACACTTTTATGTTATAGAGATGGCTTCTTTCCTTAAATCTCATGAACTAACCTACTGTAGCTTCAGATGTTTCTTCTATAGCTTCCTCATCTCTCTCAACACTCAGAGAATTCAAGAGTGTTCAGGTCTTGATCTTGATTAGGCTTTGGTAAGGGAATGTTGTGTTTGGTTTGACTTTTCTAACTAGACCACTCAAACTTTTTTTATCAGCAATAAGGCTATTTCACATGCTTATCACTTGTGTGTTCACTGGAATCGCACTTTTAATTTACTTCAAGAGCTTTTTCTTTGCATTCACATCTTGGCTAACTGGTTTAAGAGGCCTAGCTTTGAATCTATCCAGGCTTTTGAACATGCCTTCCTTATTAAGCTTAATCATCTCTAGTTTTTTATTTCAAGTGGCAGACATAGAACTCTTCCTTTCACTTGAATGCTTCGAGGCCATTGTAGGGTTATTAGTTGGCATAAGTTCAATATTGTTGTGTCTCAGGGAACAGAGAGGTCCAAGGAGGGAAAGAGACGTAAAAGAATGGCCAATTGGTGGAACAGTAAGAACACACACAACATTTATTAATTAAGTTTGCCATCTTATATAGGCGTGGTCCATGTTGTCCCAAACAACTACAATAATGACATAAAAGATCGCTGATCACAGATCACCATAACAAACATAATGATAATGAAAGTTTGAACTATTGTGACAATTACCAAAATGTGATACGGAAAGTAAGCACATGCTGTTGGAAAAATGGACCTGATAGACTGACTTACTTGATGCAGGGCTGCCACAAAGCTTCAATTTGTAAAGAACATAATATCTGCAAAGCATAATAAAATGAAGTGCAATAAAACAGGACATGCCTGAATTTAACTTTTAAGCATTATCAGTCCTTCTGTTTTTGCAGAAAATTGTTCTTGATTCTACAATTTTTCGTGCTATTTTCAAATCTCCTTTTCTTCCTAGGAAATTTCAATTTGTTGATTGTCTTGTTTAAAACAACTGCGTCTATTCCCACCACCCTCCCACCCCTGTTCCCAAATTAATGTTTTGCAATTTTACTTCCATAATTTTACTCTACTACAACTATTCTCAATAAGGTCACCAATGGATTCCTTCTAGACAAATTCACAGCCCTCTTTCTAGCTTCATCTTAGTGGCGCTTTCCACTGCATTTTACTTCATCAGGTTTCCTTTCTTCCTTGCTACCCTTTTTCACTTAACTTCAATGATACCATAATTTCTGGCTTCTCAGACCTTTTAAAATACTCATTTTGTGTCTCTTTTTCAGGTTCTCTCTGTCTTCTTTTCCCATTAATGGCTATTTTTTGGGGGGCTCAACTATGCTTTCTCCTACTTCTCCCTGATCCTCACCTTACCAAGAAAGCTTATGTGGGCTTCATTATTACCAGTACACAGATGGTATCCAAATCTTCTTTCTCTCTAAGAATGTTTCTTATTCTGATCAATGTGTCACTTAAATTTTTTTTACCAGCATTTAAAACCCACAAGTTAAGATATTTTATTCATTTGAAAGGCATAACTAGAGGCCTTTCCAAATCTTTCTCTCTAAGAATGTTTCTTATTCTGATCAATGTGTCAATTAAAATTTTTTTTTTAACAGCATTTAAAACCCACAAGTTAAGATATTTTATTCATTGGAAAGGCATAACTAGAGGCCATCTAAGGACCAGAAACAAGAAAAGCTTCTTTGCATTAGTTGTCATTGTCAGGAACTAAATGTACATGCCTGCAGAACTGGATACAACTATAAATTTTCTTGGAGGCCACTGTTTAGCTCTGAAGATAAACAGAAATGGAAATTTAAATACTTGCCTTTCTTTCCTTCCCCCAAATGCCTTATAAATGGTATTGTACATAGTAGACACTGATGTGGTCAATTAACTAAATATGGCAACAGTTAATAAGGACAGAAATAAAATGTTAATTAGAAGTACTGTATAGTGAAAAGCAGACTTTCTTAATGCCAGATCTTTACTTACATAATATTTCAGTGATAGAGATTTGACCAAGTTATCACAAGATTAAGTAAGACAAAATCAGCCTGGTCAGTTTAAAAAGAGTTTGAGTATCGGGCTTTGAATGTAAAAGAGGCTTGCATGAATGCTATTGTTTTAAGTCTAGTTCTGGGAGCTTAAATCCTATGACCTCATTTGAGCGTTCCTTTGGACATTGGAATTATGAGTTTGTGATGGATCAGAATTTCTCTGAGAATACATTTCTCAGGAGAGAGCAATTAGAAGCTCAGCAATGCTTATTTATAAATCTGGTTTAACAGAATAGGAAAATATACCAAATGTGGAGAAATTGCTGAAGAGAAAGAGAGAGAAAAGGAAAAGTGTACAGGAATATTAGGAGAATTATACAATTAGAAACCATCTCATTTGAATATTATAGAAGGGCCTAACTTGACTCTCAATGCCAGTGAAAACTTTTATTAGACTACCAACATACAGGGCTATACAGGAAAGTGTGAGTCAGGCAACTGGTATACAACTCATGTGATACATATGTTTGTACCCTGAGATATATTTGTTGCCTGCTCTGGTAGGCTCTGTGTTGAACTAAGAGTTACTTAAATAATTTATATGTAGGAAGAAATTGAAAACTGTTCACAGTACACTCTGGGTAGCTCTGTAACCCAGGAGATGAGTAATTAACAAATGAAAGCAGTTTCCACTCCCAGTGGTCTGCCATGTGTTAAGCTGGACTGTTGGAAAGATCAGGGCAGGAAATTACCCATAAGTTTGCCAGGTTAAGATGATTCCATGAAACATGTTCCTACAGTATCTGTGTTACTGATTTTACACACACAGTGTGTTTGCATGTGAATGTGTAAATTTAAAAAAATCTTTGGTGCCCTTTGACAACATATTACATAACCACTAATGTATTCCTGAAGGGAATCATTCTATAGAGTTGCATTTTTAAAATTTCTAGACCTACTTCTACTTGGTTTTCAGAAAATAATGACCTCTTTAACTCTAGTGATAGTTACTTACATATTAGAACATCTGCTTTTGTTTATTTAAATGCCAGTTCTCTGACATTGATGAAGTAATGAGTTTTGGAAAGCTGCTGATACACATTAAATTTTTGAAGAATTTACTTTAAATAACTGAGATTCTTTACTATGGGAACTTTTCCTCATTATTTTGTAGATTTGTGCTCATCAGTCAAGTATAATTAAGAAGAAACCAAAATTTTTTTTGGCATATTTTCTGCTCTTCATGAAGGTCAGACACTATTTGCAAATTTCCTCCTGCTCATAGATCAGTATAGCCAAGCTATAGTAAATTGGAAGTGACTAAATCTATCATGTATCCTCACTTCTATTACACACATATGAATGTTGCATTTGATATCATTACTGTAGCAAGCTAGCAAACATCCAGAAGCCTCGTAAATTTGGTTGAACAGAAAGTATTGATGTTAGATTTTAGAATATAATTTAGAATTGGCTGGTTTTTATGAATTCTATTAATTGTTTGATGTCTTCTTGAATATTCTAAAATACTGAATCTCAAAATTTGACCTATGAAATACCAATTGGCTGATAATCAGGATTCTTTTAATGGGGGAAGCCAAATCAATAAATGTAATTTCTTTCTCTTGTTCTGGTAGTAAATGACAATGCAATGTAATCTTAAAGACTCTTTAAACATACTAACTCCCATCTTTTATTTAGAAAACTGTAAAGTTACTAACATTTGTACTTTAATAGTACTTACTAAGGGTGTGAATCAGAATTATACTAAGAAATCTTTTTGCTGTGTAATATCTGGAATTGTTACAAATTCTTGTGGCATGTAAACAGTCATAAAAAGTTGAAATTTCCAAAAATAACAGAAGAGACAGTTGTCCTGAGTTATTCATGGCTTCTAATAGCTGATTTTTTTATTATTAAATTACTTAATAATAAAATACAGTTTTATTATAATCACTGAGTTTTGTTGAAAATTGTCTGGCTAACTCCAGATTTTATAGTGATGCATATTGTAATCAATAATATTTTAGACCTATATTAAGACATACATGTGTTAGATTTTGGATATAAATTATTCCTCTCCTACTAATGCAAATTTATGTATAATCTTGCAAAACAATTACATAATACTTGCTTATAGAATAATACTTCTTTGTTATTACCAAATCCTATTCATCTGGATATTGCGAACAGGTCAGTAGTGGACCTTAGGGTCTTTTGCTCCTCTTAAGTTGGTCTAAATATATTAAGAACTACTATTTTAAATCATTCATTATAATAACTTGTATCACTTTGTCAAATCACTATTTACATGCTTTACTTAAGTTGCTTCTTTCTATTTTATACTTTTCTCCTCCTGTGATGTTGATGGATAGTTATAGCTACAGATGCAACCAGTATGGAATAATTTTGGTGCTAATAAGCCTACATATTGCTGAGTTTTCATTTAACATCATGCTAAAGCAAAATTTCTATGATTGGTAATTCAGGAGCAACATTAGTGGTAGTCCATCTTACATTAAACAATACTCCAAGTTTGACTGAGAAAGAGGGCCAATTTAAGGTCTGCATGTATCTTAGATCAGACAATCTGGCTAAACATAATCCCCATGTGACCAAAATATTTGGCAATGCAAAACATTGCTTGTAAGTGGGGCATAATGTAAATTCCTTTGTTGTTTGGTCGCTGAATTTTTCTAAAATTATTGTTTGTCATATCCTTTGTGTTGTAAGTAGATCACATTATGTCCTTTAGTTTATAAATATCTTCAATATTATTTTAAATTTCATATGATTGCATTAAAGTGATAGCACTAAGAGGGACCTTGAAGACCATCTAAGTGTTTATTTCTCAACTTGGCTTTGTCATCCTGTCTGGTACAGGGAGTGCTTAGTTTACTCAAAGCTAAAGTGTTTTTGATACATTATATTCTAAGATATAGTATTCAATAAATGTTTTTAATAAGGAATTTTAAACATTATTTTCTAGTCAAACAACAATTCTATGTTATGCTTCATGTAAAATTCATATTATTGTTTTAGATCACACATGATATTTCAAAAATGTTCCTATGCTTGGTAGATTGCTTTTGAAGATCCTATTAGTTTCCTGTTGCTATCATAACAAATATCCATAAATATGATGACTTAAAAAAACACTCATTTCTTCCTCACAGTTCTGTAGGTTGGATGTCTGGAGTGGCTGTTATCACTTCTCTGTCCTGAGTTACATGAGCAGGCTGCGATCCAGGTGTTGACTGTCTGATTTCCTACCAGGAGGCTCTGAGAAGTATCTGTTTCCAGTTCATTCAGGTTGTTGGTAGAATTTACTTCTTTTCAGTCATAGAAGTCTTTGCTTGTATAGGCTGCCTGTATTCCTTTTCATGTTTAGCCATAAACTCCTGCTTCGCCATGACCCCTTCAGCAATGATAGGTCAATTTTTTTTTTTTTTTTTTTTTTTTTTTTTTTTTTTTTTTTTTTTTTTTTTTTTTTTTTTTTTTTTTTTTTTTTTTTTTTTTTTTTTTTTTTTTTTTTTTTTTTTTTTTTTTTTTTTTTTTTTTTTTTTTTACAGCTGAAGTCTTTTTGACTTCTTTTGGTATATCTCACCTGCTTCTACTCTAGCTGGAGAAATGTCCATGGACTTCTAAGGGCACATATGATTGATTAGGTTCACTTAGATAATGCAGGATAATCACCTTATCTTAAGGTTCCTAAATGTAATTACATCTGCAAAGTCTGTTTTGACATATCAAGTGATATGATAGGTTCCAGGCATTAAGACATAGACATCTTTGGGGAACTAATATTCAGCCTACCACAGAAACACTCTCAGACCCTTAGCAGGAAGGCTTGCGAGGTACTGATATTTTAATCTTAAATATTAAGGGAAGTCAGGACCAGAGAAAGTGAAGTAAAATGCTGGAGTGCTAGAGTTTATAGCATATACAATTTTTTTTTTTTTTTTTTGAGACAAGGCCTCACTTTGTCATCCAGGCTGGAGTGCAATGGTGCAATCATGGCTCACTGCAGTTTTGGCTTCCCAGGTTTCAGTGATCCTCCCACATCAGCCTCCTGAGATGGGACTACAGGCATGCACCATCACACCTGGTTAATTTATTCTATTTTTTTTTTATTGTGGTGATGGGGTCTCCCTATGATTTCTAAGTTGGTCTCAAACTCCTGGGTTCAAGCAGTTTTCCAACCTAGGCCTCTCAAACTGCAAAGATTACAAATGTGAGCCATCGTGCCCAGCCTATACACACATTTAATGGTAGTTCTGCAATGAAAACTTTGTGATTTTGAATTGCAATACAATAATCTTTTTTTTTTAATCAAAGCATGCTCTCATTCAATTTAACAAAACATTTGTAGCCCGTGAAGCAACAGTATTTAGACTTTGTCCATACTATGCTAAACGAAAAATTAAAAAAAAATCAGTAAAATCACTGTAATTATAAATATCTAAATATTTACATTCAGTTGCTTACTGAGAAAAAGTATGATATTTCATAAATTTTTTCCCTTGTTCCTCTAGATTAGATTCAATCTGCTGAATCTGAGAATTTACTAAGGTGAGTCATAGATTCTGAAAATGAGAGTTTCAACTGGTGTCAGCCAAAGAGAAGTGTTCAAATGTTAAACCCCTTATGATTTGTTGAATGTCCAAATGTTAAACTCCTTATGATTTGCCGAAAGTTCAATGTTGATACTTATCATAACTGTGCTTAAATTTTAAAAATCTCAGTGGCAGTTATTTATATTATCTTATAAATTCTATTGTACAGCTGTGGCATGCAATCTCATACTTCACAAGTATAGCAGTACACTTAGGTGAATCTATAAAACTTTATACTGGTACATCAAATTAACCTTGTATCACTGTGTTCAAGTGAAGCATGTCTTGAATTTTTCAATAATTCTTCAGAGCATAGAAGGAAACTAACTAACTCTATGAACTATTTGGGAGACATGGAGATATTCAATTCCTGAAGGGAAAAAAAATTGCCTTGATGGGCTTTAACAAAATACAAATAAGCTGATCCTCTACCTTTTCTGTTTTCCCCATTTCACTTAGGCTTTTTTCCTTTTTCTCCTATTTGTACCTTGGTTCTGCTCTGTTTGCTTCTGGGTTCTTTTTCCTAAAACCCTAGACTTTTCCTCTTAATTCTTGCAAGGACTCAGCAATGAGACTGATTAACTAGAAAAGTATATACAATGTGTATGTTTAAGTACTCATAGGGCAGAGGCTGTGATCATCAGATACTCCAGTTGGTCTCCTACTTCCCTGTCTCCCTTCCATTTAGACTGGAGTCATGTGTCTAGATCTATCAAATGGACTATGAGTGGAAGTGGTATGTGTCACTTCTAGGTCATGGCAGTTAAATCCAATGTGCCTCTTGCATCTCTCTCTTTTGCTACTGTACTATGATGGTTCTGATGTTCATGAGCAATTCAGAAATTGAGTAGAAGTTGGCAGAAGTGGTATAATACCATCACAAACATGTAAAACATGTCCTATTGACTCAAGTCTTGAGAAACAGACAACGAGAAAGCAGATACTGGAGGCAGGAAAAAAAAATAGCAATTTTTGATCTACAGTGACCCACAAATTATTTGATAAAATAGTCATCAGCAGTAATTTGGGAAGCACACCCCGGCTGAGCTGGCAGCTGCAAGTGAAGGGATTGGAAAAGAAAACATCAGTAGTGTATCTTAGTTACCATTGACTGTATGTAGCAGGTTATTATAAAAATTAGATTAGTTCAGGAAAAATCTGTCCAGTTTGTAACAGGAATAAAAGAAAATACAGGGCTTGGAAATGTGGGGCTTTGCTGCATTAGAAAAGTCTATTGCTTCTAGAACCCAATCAGAAAGAAATGGTGTTAATAAACATTATAAGGATCAAATAAAAGCTACAAGCTAGGGGCAAAAATAAAAATAACTTTGAGCCTTCCCTTTCAGATATAAAAGCCTCAAAATAGCTGGGTCATTTTATTGAAAGAGAGTATATTAGTTTTTATTGCTTACAACTAATTACTACAAACTTACCGGCTTAAACTACACACATAACTTTATGGTATATAAATTACAGCTCAATAATGCTATTAAAATAAAAATATTTATTTTTCATCTGGCCATGGCTTAGTTTGATCTTTTGCTCAGTATCTCACAAAGCTGCAATCAAGATGTCAGCTGGGGCTGTGGTCTCATCTGATGCTTGGAGTTCTCTACCATACTCATGTAGTATTGGTAGAAATCATTTCTTTACATCTGTTGAATTCATGGCAATTTGCTTCTTCAGGACCAGCAGTAAAGAGATATTCTATGCTGTTTCAAGTGTCTGATCTATAGACTTTCTTTTAAATGACTCATCTGATTAGGTCAGATCTAACCAGGATAATCTCCCTTTTGATTAACTCAAACTGATTAGACATCATAATTACATTACCCAAATTTCTTCACATTTAATGTATAACATAACTTTATGTCAGTAATGACATCTATCGTATTCACTCACAGTCAAGGACATGTACACCAGTAGGTGGTAATCTTCTCTTAGAAGTCTCTCACAGAGAAAGAAGGTGGGGTGGGGAGAAAGAGAAAGCTAGAGGGATGACAAAGTACATCCGAGAATAGTATTTTGAAATTAAGTTTGGATGTAAAAACTGGCAGGCACATGTAATTGGATATAAATAGATTATAAGTCTAGTAAATTCTTAAGCGAAATGTATTGGCAATAAAATAATGACTTCATATATATTTTAAAAAATGATTTGAAATTTAAAACAACCATGGGGCCATATCTTACAGAAGCAAAAGGTGGATTGGAAAATTGTGCAGCTACCAAGGAGGGTCTCTGGGCCCTGCGGAAAAGAAAAATGAAGAACCTTCTCAGGGGCCACAAAAAACAATGGGTAAAGGATTTTCTTTTAGAATAGAATTAGAGTTTGATCAAGGAAACTCCTCACCACCAGGGTAGAAGGCTTTTAGACCAGTGACTACTGCACTCTTTCCGTTTGTTACAGACAGAATGGTGTCCTCTCAAAATTCATATATTCAAGCCCTAATCTCTAGTATTCAAAACGTGACAGTGTTTGTATATAGGGCCTTTAGAAGGGTGATTAAGTTAAAATGAGTCTGTTAGGGAGGGCTCTAATACAATCTGACAAGTGTCCTTATAAGAAGAGAAAAATTAGGACACACTGAGAGAAACCAGGCATAAGTGAGCAGAGAAAACCATTGAAATAGTGAAAGGTGGGCCCCTGCAAGCTAAGGATAGAGGCCATCGAAAGAAATCAAATGGCTGACACCCTGATCTTGTCTTGGACTTCTAGTCTCTACAACTGCAAGAAATATCTTTCTGTTATTTAAGCCACTTAGTCTGTGGCATTTTGTGGTCAGCCCTTGCAAATCAATACACCATGCTTCCATTTTTTTTTATTAAAAAATAACTTTAAATTTTATTTTAGATTCAAAGAGTGCATATGCAGGTTCGTTATTAATACTTGGGTATGTTATGTGATTCTGTGTTTGGGGTATGTATCCCACAATCTAGGTAGTGAGCATAGTACCTAGCAGGTATCTTTTCAACTCATACTTCCCTCTCTCCCTCACGCATCTAGTAGTTTCTGTTGTCTGTTGTTCCAGTCTTTATGTCTATGTGTATTCTATGTCTTCATTTATGAATGGGAACTAACCATTGAATACATAGAATCGTATTTTCTCTTCCTGAGATAATTTGCTTAGGATAATGGCCTCCAGTTACATCTGTGTTGCTGCATTGGACATGATTTCATTATTTTTTATAGCTACATAGTATTCAATGGTGTAAATGTACCACATTTTCTTCATCCAATCCATGCATGATGGGCACCCAGGTTGATTCCGTGTCTTTGCTATTATGAATAGTGCTGCAATGAACATATGAGTGCATGCGTCTTTTCGGTAGAACAATTTCTTTCTTTGGGTATATACCTGGTAATGAGATTGCTGGGTTGAATAGTAGCTCTGTTTTTGTTCTTTGAGAAATCTTCATACTGCTTTCCACAGTGGCTGAACTCATTTTCATTCCCACCAACAGTGCATAAACCTTCCCTTTTATCCACAGCCCTTCCTCCATCTGTTATTTTTTGAATTTCTAATAATAATCATTCTGACTGGAGTGAGATGGTATCTCACTGTGATTTTGATTTTGATTTCTCTAATGACTAGTGATGTTAAGCATTTTTTCATGTTTGTTGGCCACTTGTATATCTTTCTTTGAAAAGTGTCTCTTTATGTTTTTTGCCCATTTTTAAATGGAATTTTTCCTTGTTGATTGTTTAACTTCCTTATAGATTCTGGATATTAGGCCTTGATTTTTGGATGCCTAGTTTGTGAATATTTTCTTTCATTCTGTAGGTTGGCTGTTTACTCTGTTGATAGTTCATTTGCTGTGCAGTACCTCTTTAATTAGGTCCTACTTTTCAATTTTTGCTTTTCTTTCAATTGCTTTTGGGGACTTAGCCAAAAATTCTTTGTTAAGGCCAGTGTCAAGAAAGATATGTCCTAGGTTTTCTTTCAGGACTTTTATAGCTTGAGGTCTTACATTTAAATCTTTAATCCATCTCGAGTTGATTTTTTTATATGGTGAAAGGAAGGGGTCCAGTTTCATTTCTACATATGGCTAGCCAATTATCACACCACCATTTAATGAATAGAGAGTTCTTTTTCCATTGCTTGCTTTTGTCAACTTTGTTGAAGATCATATAGTGGTAGATGTGAAGCTTTATTTCTGGGTTCTGTATTTCATTCCGCTGGTCTATGTGTCTGTTTCTATACCAGTACCATGCTGTTTTAGTTACTGTAGCCTTATAGTATAGTTTGAAGTGGGGCAGTGTGATGTCTCTGGCTTTGTTCTTTTTGCTTAGGCTAGTTATTTGGGCTCTTTTTGGTTTCATGTGAATTTTAGAATAGCTTTTCTGTAATTCTGTGAAAAAATGACATTGGAAGTTTAATATGAATAACATTGAATCTATAAATTGCTTTGGGTAGTATGGTCATTTTAATGATATTTGCTCTTCCAATTTATGAGCATGAAATGTTTTTTCCTTTATGTAATCTCTGATTTTTTCAGCAGTGTTCTGTAGTTCTCCTCATAGAGATCTTTTACTTCCTTGGTTGGCTCCTTTTACCTCCTTGGTTGGCTGAATAGATATAAAATATTTATTTAGATATTTTATATCTGAATAAAATATCTCAGATATTTTATTTTATTTGTGGCGGTTGTAAATGGGATTGTGTTTTTGATTGACTCTCAGCTTAAATATTACTGATGTATAGATATGCTAGATTTTTGCACATTGATTATATAACCTAAAACTTTACTGAAGTTGTTTATCAGTTCTAGGAGCCTTTTGGCTGAATCTGTGGATTTTTCTAAGTATAGAATTATATCATAAGGGAAGAGAGATGGTCTGACTTCTTCTTTTCCTTTTTGTATGCCCTTTCTTTTTTCTTTTTTTTTTTTCTTGCCTGATTACTCTCTCTATGACTTCCTAATTATTACTATGTTGAATAGGAGTGGTGAGAGTGGTGACCTCCTGATCTTGGACTTCTAGTCTCTTCTGGCATCCTTGTCTTGTTATCCTGTTCCTATTTCTATTCTTGTGTGTGATGTGGGTACTAGGGTTTAAATGATAAAGGTTTTTATTTTCTTCCATTACATAGGTCTCCCGATGAAGAAAAACCACATCTGGACCAGATGCAGAGATTGTTACATAACTCTGGAACTCCTGGACTTTGAGGTAGATGAAGGATTTCATGAAATGCCTTCCTTGGAGAGGCACTGAGGCACTGAGTATATTCTATGTGTAGAAAAAGGGAAGAAAATACATATTGAAGATGAGAAATGTGGATTGTGATAGTGATTAAAAAAGAAGAGCTAGTTTTCTATGTTCTCTAGATTTCCTAACCATAATTTTGTTTCTCTGATGGGTCTTCTTATTAATTCTCAAATATTTATTCTCTCTTTACATGTGAGACAATTAGACATTCCTGCCCATTGCCAAGAGGCTTGCAGTCCTTTCTTGTTGAGGAGAATACATCCCAGTACATGTGACTAGCTTTTAACAATGAAGTATAAGTAGAAATGATGAGGCCAATTTTGAGCAGAAGCTTAAAGAACCATTTTTTTCATTTGATTTGAACCCATGAAGAGTATTAGGTTGTAGGAAAGATATTTCAAGAAGAGTGAATAGCATGACAAGAATTTGAAATATATTTCTCAGCATGCTTTACAGGTACGGGGAACAGAACTGATTAGCAGGAAAGAGTAATGTTCTTTATATTTTCTCAGAAAAGTAGCTATTATGTGCCAGACCTTATACTGGTAAATATGGTGACAGTTGATAGACTCTATCTAGGCAAGAGTCATTTACATAAGAGATTTGAAAAGGGGTAACCAATGGTGCTATCAATGGGAAATCTTGATGATGGAAATTTAAGGAGGCACATACATACTTATATCCTGATTATGCATATAACTCAGGATCTAAAGCGTATCCAAGATAAATTATAGCCAACTTAATACAAGATTTTTTCAAGTTAAAAATTATGGTTTTTTTTTTTTTTTTTTTTGAGACTGAGTTTAGCTCTTATTACCCAGGCTGGAGTACAATGGCATGACCTCGGCTCACCACAACCTCCGCCTCCTGAGTTCGAGCAATTCTCCTATCTCAGCCTCCCGAGTAGCTGGGACTACAGGCTGTGCCACTATGCCCAGCTAATTTTTGTATTTTTAATAGAGACAGGTTTTCACCATGTTGACCAGGATGGTCTCGATCTCTTGACCTAGTGATCCACCCACCTCAGCCTCCCAAAGTGCTGGGATTATAGGTGTAAGCCACCGTGCCTGGCCCAAATTATGGGTCTTTTATTGATCTACTTGATATTTCTTCATTTTAAAGTTTTATATGAGAATTTGTGAAATCACATTATGCTCTTAAGAAATAGTTTTCCATGTAAATACTGATAAGTCATTTCCAGAGTATTCCCTCTCTGTCACTTGCTTATTTGACCTTGAGCAAGTTTCTGAAGCCATGCTGAGCCTCTGTTTCCTCATATGTAAATTGGTTTTAACAACAGAGTCTAATTCACAAGATTCTTTCTAGAAATAAATTGCCAGCCTAAATGCATGAAAAACACTTTGCACTGCACCTGGTACATTGTAGGAATTATTACTACTCCCTTTTTCTTCTTTTTCCCCTTTCTTCATCTTCTTGCAAAAAAGAGAACCACAGGAATTAGTTTTTTTTGCTGTTTCACTTATTTACCTGATGCACAAATTTATGAATTAATGTTTTTCCTTTAGAAAAACTTACTTTATGTACTAATACTTCTAAGAATTTCATAGGTTTCTTTCTTTTCTATTCTTTTTCCATCCATAGCTAAAGTGCTTTATTAAATGGTCCCTGAGACTCCCAATACACAACCCCACCAACACGCGAAATTAATTATTGTTTATCTGTTGGTAACAATTGGAATAAGGGATATAACGCTGAGAAATAAAGAAAGAGAAAATTTGAGTTTATGACCCCACACATGGTTATAGCTGTAAACACTTCCAAAATATGGATGTCATGAAGTAGGAAGACGTGAGTATTAACATTGGCAAAGATTCCCACTTACACTTATAACATTAATTTTGTTCGAACTCATAAATTTTTTTTTCTTTTTTTGGTCTGCTTGTTTATTTGTTTTTCATTTAGATCAGCTGTCAGCAAACTACACTCTGCAAGCCAAATCTGGCCCATTGCCTGTTCTTGTAAATAAAATTTTCTTGAACACAGATACACCCATTTCATTTATGAGTTGTTTATGGCTGCTGTTTTGCTACAATGGCAGAATTGAATTGCTACAACAGACACCATATGGCCTGCCAAGCCTAAATGTTTGCTATCTGATCCTTAACAGAAAGACTTTGCTGACCTCTGTTTCACAGGAAGGATCCTGTACATGTATAACATTATTATTTCTTTAACCTCTAGGGCAAACTATGACTTGTCCTTTCCTTGGCCAAAAGACTAAGTCAAGCGGGAAAAAGGAAAATTCTAAGTCTCCTCCTTATGCTTCCTTCCCTTTTGTTGTCTGGTGATCTGAAGTTTATCATAACCTTGGCCTTTAAGTAGCTGGCTTTAAGTCACAGTCATATGTCCATCTTCTTTACTATATCTAGTAAATGACAATATATCAGTGGCAAAATTTGTCCTTATATAAGTGCCAAAAGTTTCATTATCATTAGATAATCACAGGACAACTTCTAGGTCCCCATTTTAGAGCTTCAAAAGAGAAGCAAGACTTTTCGGTAGGATCCAAGATGGCAGAATAGGATCAGCTCTGGATTGCAGTTCTCAGCAAAAATGCAGAGGGTGAGTGATCACCACATTTCCAAACAAATTTTTTACTGCCCACAGACCAGAATATTCCCGGGCAGAAAAGTGCCACGAGTCTCCAGTGCAGCTGTTTCCGCCAGCACAGTGGGTGTCAACATAAAAACTCACACAAATCCAGGAGCAGTTTCAACTGGCGACTGGAATGCCTGGGAGACAGAGTCCCTATTTCAACAGAAAAAAGGGGGCTGAAACAGGGAGCCAGGTGATCTGGCTCGGCTGATCCCACCCCCACAAAGTCCAGCAATCTGAAATGCTCTAGATTGACTTTCATAGCAAGCACAGCTGGACCCAGGACAGTCCAGCTTTGTGGGGGGAAGGGCGTCCTCCATTACTGAGGCAGCCCACTATTACTGAGGCAATCCGCCGTTACTGAGGCAATCCGCCGTTATCGAGGCAGTCTGCCATTACCGAGGCAGTCTGCCATTACCGAGGCAATCCGCCATTACCGAGGTAGTCTGCCATTACCCAGGCAATCCGCCGTTACGGAAGCAGTCCGCCATTACTGAGGCAGACTGCCATTACCAAGGCAGTTCTAACTATATCTCTATAAACAAAACTGCAAGAAAATTCACACAGGAGCTGGGCAGAGCCAATGGCAGCTCAGGAATGCCTTTGCTGGCAGACTGTGACTAGGCTAACTCCTTGCTGGGCAGGGCATCTCTGAAAAAAGGCAGCAGAATGACAGGAACTTACAAATAAAGCCCCATCTTCTCAGGACAGAGCACCTGGGGAAAAAAAGGTGGTTATGAGTTCCACTGCAACAGACATAAATGTACCGGCCCAGCAGCTCTGAAAGAAACAATGGAGTGCACAGCTCAGCACTTGAGCTTCTATAAGGGACAGACTGTCTCCTCAAGCAGCTCCCCAACCCCCATATAACCACAGAGACACCTCATAAAGGAGAGCTCAGGATGACATCTGGCGGGTATTCTTCTGGGACAAAGATAACAGAAAAAGAAACTGGCAGCAACCCTTACTGTTCTGCAGCCACTACAAGTGATCCCCAGGCAAGCAGGGTCTGGAGTGGACCTCCAGCAGCCCTAAAGCAGGGGGACCTGAGTGTTACAAGGAAAACTAAGAAACAGAAAGAAATAACTTTGTCAGCAACAAAAAGGACATCCACTCAGAGACCTCATTTGAAAGTCACCAACCTCAAAGACCACAGGTAGATAAATCCACAAAGATGGAAAGAAACCAGCGCAAAAAAGGATGAAAACACCCAAAACCAGAATGCCTATCCTCCTCCAAGGGATCACAACTCCTCACCAGCAAGTGAACAAGGCTGGATGGAGAGTGACTCTGATGAATTGACAGAAGCAGGCTTCAGAAAGTGGGTAATAAACTCTAAGCTAAAAGATCATGTTCTAACCTAATGCAAAGAAACTAAGAACCTTGAAAAACGGTTTGATGAAACGCTAACAAGAACAAACAGCTTAGGAATCTAAATGAATTGGTGGAGCTAAAAAAACAAAACACGAGAACTTTGTGAAGCATACACATGTTTCAATAGCTGAATTGACCAAGCAGAAGAAAGGATATCAGAGATTGAAGTTGAACTCAATGAAATAAAATGAGAAGGCAAGATTAGAGAAAAAAAGAGTAAAAAGAAATGAACAAAGCCTCCAAGAAATATCGATTATGTGAAAAAACCTAGTTTACATTTGATAGGTGTACCTGAATGTGACGGAGAGAATGAATCCAAGCTGGAAAATACTCTTCAGGATATTATCCAGGAGAACTTCCCCAACTTAGCAAGCCAGGCCAACATTCAAGTCCAGGAAATACAGACAACGCTGCAAAGATATTACCCAGAAAGAGCAACCACAAGGCACATAATCATCAGATTCAACAGGGTAATGAAAGAAAAAATGCTAAGGGCAGCCAGAGAGAAAAGTCGGGTTACTCACAAAGGGAAGCCCATGAGACTCACAGTGGATCTCTCAGCAGAAACCCTACAAGCCAGAAGAGAGTGAGGGCCAATATTCAACATCCTTAAAGAAAAGAACTTTCAACCTAGAGTGTCATATCCAGTCAAACTAAGCTTACTAAGTGAAGAAGAAATAAAACCCTTAATGAACAAGCAATTGCTCAGAGATTTTGTCACCACCAGGCCTGCTTTACAAGAGCTCCTGAAAGAAGCACTAATCATAGAAAGGAACAACCTGTACCAGCCGCTCCAAAAATGTATCAAATGGTAAAGACCATCAACACAATGAAGAAACTGTGTCAATTAATGGGCAAACCAACCAGCTAGAACCAAATTGGCAGGATCAAATTTACACATGACAATATTAACCTTAAATGTAAATGGACTAAATGCCCCAATCAAAAGACAGAGACTGGCAAATTGGATAAAAAGTCAAAACCCATCAGTGCACTGTATCCAAGAAATCCATCTCACATGCAAAGATACACAGGGCTCAAAATAAAGGGATGGAGGAAGATCTACCAAGCAAATGGAGAGCAAAAAAAAAGCAGGAGTTGCAATCTTAGTCTCGGATAAAACAGACTTTAAACCGAAAAAGATCAAAAGAGACAAAGAAGAGCATTACATAATGGTAAAAGTATCAATGCAACAAGAAGAGCTAATGATCCTAAATATATACATGCCCAACAGGAGCACCCAGACAAAGCAGGTTCTTACTGACCTACAAAAAGACTTAGCCTCCCATACCATAATATTGGGAGACTTTAACACTCCACTGTCAATATTAGATGGATCAATGAGACAGAAAATTAACAAGTATATCCAGGACTTGAACTCAGACCTGGACCAAGCAAACCTAATAGACATTTACAGAACTCTCCACCCCAAATCCACAGAATATACATTCTTCTCAGCACCACATCACACCTACTCTATAATTGACCACATAATTGAAAGTAAATCACTCGTCACCAAATGCAAAAGAATGGGTACCATAACAAACAGTCTCTCAGACCACAGAGCAATCAAACTAAAACTCAGAATTCAGAAACTAACTCAGGACTGCACAACTTCATGGAAACTGAAGAACTGGCTCTTGAATGCTGACTGGATAAACAATGAAATGAAGGCAGAAATAAAGATGTTCTTCAAAACCAATGAGAATGAAGACACAGTGTACCAGAATCTCTGGGATACATTTAAAGCAGTGTCTAGAGGAAAATTTATAGCAATAAATGCCCACATGAGAAGCAAAGAAAGATCTAAAATCCACACTCTATCATCAAAATTGAAAGAGCTAGAGGAGCAAGATCAGAAAAACTCAAAAGCTAGCAGAAGACAAGAAATAACTAAGATCAGAGCAGACCTGAAGGAGATAGAGACACAAAGCCCTTCAAAAAATTAATAAATCCAGAGCTGGTTTTTTGGACAATTAACAAAATAGACCACTAGTCAGATTAAGAAAAAAGAGAGAAGAATCTAATAGATGCAATAAAAAATGATAAAGGGGCTATCACCACAGATTCCACAGAAATAGAAACCACCATCAGAGATTACTGCAAACAACTCTATGCACATAAACCAGTAAACCTGGAAGAAATGGGTAAATTCCTAGACACTTACACCCTCTGAAGCCTAAACCAGGAAGAAGTTGAAACCCTGAATAGACCAATAACAAAGGCTGAAGTTGAGGCAGAAATTAATAGCTTACCAACCAAAAAACACCCAGATCCAGATGGGTTCACAGCCAAATTCTACCAGACATACAAAGAGGAGTTGGTACCACTTCTTCTGACACTATTCCGAACAATTCAAAAAGAGGGATTCCTCCCCACATCTTTTTATGAGACCAACATCATCCTGATACCAAAATGCGGCAGAGACTCAACAAGAAAAGAAAACTTCAGGCCAATATCCATGATGAACATAGTTGCAAAAATCTTCAATAAAATGCTGGCAAACCAGTTGCAACAGCACATTAAAAAAGCTTATCCATCATGATCAAGTAGGCTTCATTCCGGGGATGCAAGGCTGGTTCAACATATGCAAGTCTATAAACGTAATCCACCACATAAACAGAACCAAAGACAAAAACCACATGATTATCTCAATAGATGCAGAGAAAGCCTTAGGCAAAATTCAACAGCCCTTTATGCTAAACACTCTCAATAAACTAGGTATCGATGGAATGTATCTCAAAATAATAAAAGCTATTTATGACAAACCCACAGCCAATATCATAGTGAATGGGCAAAAACTGGAAGCATTCCCTTTGAAATCTGGCATGAGACAAGGATGCCTTCTTTCACCACTCCTATTCAATATAGTATTGGAAGTTCTGGCCAGAGCAATCAGGCAAGAAAAGAAATAAAGGGTATTCAATTAGGAAAGGAGAAAGTCAAATTGTCTCTATTTGCAACTTCAGAAAAGTCTCAGGATACAAAATCAATGTGCAAAAATCAAAAGCATTCCTATATACCAATAACAGACTTAAAGAGAGCCAAATCAAGAATGAACTGCCATTCACAATTACTACAAAGAGAATAAAATACCTAGGAATACAACTAACAAAGGATGTAAAGGACCTCTTCAAGGAGAACTAAAAACCACTTCTCAAGGAAATAAGAGAGGACAGAAACAGATGGAAAAACATTCCATGCTCATGGTTAGGAAGAATCAATATCGTGAAAATGGCCATTCTGCCCAAAGTAATCTATAGATTCTATGCTATCCCCATCAGGCTACCAATGACCTTCACAGAACTGGAAAAAACCACCTTAAACTTCATGTGGAACCAAAAGAGAGCCCGCATTGCCAAGTCAATTCTAAACAAAAAGAACAAAGCTGGAGGCATCATGCTACCTGACTTCAAACTATTCTACAAGGCTACAGTAATAAAAACAGCATGGTACTGGTACCAAAACAGAGATATAGACTAATGGAACAGAACAGAGGCCTCAGAGGCAATGCCATACATCTACAACCATCTGATCTTTGGCAAACCTGACAAAAACAAGCAATAGGGAAAGGATTCCCTGTTTAATAAATGGTGTTGGGAAAACTGGCTGGCCATGTGCAGAAAGCAGAAACTGGACCCCTTCCTGACACCTTACACTAAAATTAACTCCAGATGGATTAAAGACTTAAACATAAGACCTAACACCATAAAAACTCAAGAACAAAATCTAGGCAAAACCATTCAGGACATAGGCATAGGCAAGGACTTCATGACTAAAACAACAAAAGCATTGGCAACAAAAGCCAAAATAGACAAACGGGATCTAACTAAACTCCAGAACTTCTGCACAGCAAAAGAAACCATCATTAGAGTGAACCAGCAACCAACAGAATGCGAAAAAATTTTTGCAATCTACCCATCTGATAAAGAATTTATATCCAAAATCTACAAAGAACTAAAACAGATTTACAAGAAAAAAAGCAAACAAATCCATTTAAAAATGGGCAAAGGAAATGAGCAGACACTTTTCAAAAGAAGACATCTATGAGGCCAGCAAACATGAAAAAATGCTCATCATCACTGGTCATTAGAGAAATGCAAATCAAAACCACATTGAGGTACCAGTTAGAATGGCGATCATTAAAAAATATGGAGATAACAGACGCTGGAGAGGATGTGGAGAAATAGGAACACTTTTACACTGTTGGGAGTGTAAATTAGTCCAACCATTGTGGAAGACAGTGTGGCGATTCCTCAAGGACCTGGAAATAGAAAATCCATTTGACCCAGCAATCTCATCTGGGTATATATCCAAAGGATTATAAATCGTTCTATTATAAGGACACATGCACACAAATGTTCATTGCAGCACTGTTTACAATAGCAAAGATCTGAAACCAATCCAAATGCCCATCGATGATAGACTGGACAGGGAAAATGTGGTACATATACACCATGGAAAACTATGCAGCCATAAAAAGTGATGAGTTCACGCCCTTTGTAGGGACATGGATGAACCTGAAAACCATCATTCTCAGCAAACTGACACGAGAACAGAAAATCAAACACCGCATGTTCTCACTCATAGGCGGGACACATGGACACAGGGAGGGGAGCATCACACACTGAAGTCTGTGGGTGGGAGGACAAGGGGAGGGACCGTGGGGGATAAGGAGTTGGGGAGGGATAACATGAGGAGAAATGCCAGCTATAGGTGGTGGGGATGGAGGCAGCAAACCACATTGCCATGTATACACACATGCACCAATCCTGCATGTTCTTTACATGTAACCCAGAGCCTAAAATGCAATAAAAAATATATATGTGTGTATATATATATGACATATATATATACATATGTCATATATATATACACACATATATATGTCTTATATGCATATATACATATATATATATGGCTTTTCATTCTCTGATTTTGAAACAGCCTGACTTGTAGATCTAAAATCTACTTATGACCATAAACTTTTCTCATGCAGTTGCCTGGAATAAAGAGCGACAAGTATAGTATGCCATTTCCTATAAAATTGGCAAGTAATGAAGTTCAGTTGGATACTTTTGCTTGAAATTTTGCTTATAAGACATGTGACTAGTGGTGTGGTCTGCTGGATTGATCATGTCTCGTATAGTTTCTTGGATATTTAATGATAAATAATAGGCCAGTAAGAAGTATTCAAGCATTCAGTTTGATAGCTTCAGAATGACTAGCTACTATACGCAGTGGGATTATAAAAATGGATTCAGGAGTTTGCTTCAGTTTATTGAAAAGCTGTGAAGTGTCCTTGAAACGCTGCGATTTTAATTGCTTATAATGCCTGTATAAAATGATCCTATGTAAAGTGAATTTGTTACTTTCTTTTTTCCATGCAAGTAACAATTTAAAAATATATATGGGGAGAAAAAACCTAAGGCATTTTCAGAAGTGCTCCATTTCACTTTATGAACCCTGAAGTAATGGATCTATAAGAGGTATATGCAGGAGCCTGTTATTGACTGTGAAGACATTCCGCATCCGTTGACTGTGAACTGAAGTATCATTTTCCCTCTCATCCTGGCACCTGCATAATATTAAATTTGAACCTTTGATTTGATTGATACATCTCAGCAGCAGGACATTTAGACATTTATGTCATAAAACCAAAATGAAATATTTTATATCATCGAACATGGCCCTGCAAGGTACAGTAGTTAAAACCAAATGAAGTTAGTATCAATTTTACAGTTATTTAGAAAGCGTACACATAGGCATACACGTGCCCACATGCACTTAAACCTATGATAGAAATGCCCCCCCTTTTTTGTTTTGGGATGACATTTAGTAAAAACATAAAGTTTACCTAAAGAAGCTGAGGTAGCAGCTTTAAATGCAATAAACAGGGACCTACTTACATATGCAAAACAGGGACTCACAGGTGCAAGAAAGGTAATTGCTGGTGCAAAATATGCCATTACCTGTTTTACATGCACAACTGCCTGATTTGTAATGGCAGCTAGCTGATTTTGTCTTCCTCTGCATAATTTTTATATACAAACTAGTTGCTTTGGAAAATTTGGCATACATACTTCTGTTATTAAAATATATTATGTATAGAGGATAATAGAAGCATTAGAGTCAGTCAGTAAAATACATTTTCTGTTTATTTATAAAAACTAGGAAATCTCTTCTGGAATCTTATTTTTCTTCCCCTGCTAACAACTTTTGTTGTCTTGTTGCTGCTGTTGTTTCGTACAACGTGTTTCATTAGTGCTTTAAAATCTGCTGAAGCCAGGCAGCAACTTGCCTGCCTATTAGTTTAACTGAAGGCCCATCACAGCAGTGCATTATGCACTGTCTTGGGAACAATTAAGACATGCCATCCCTACAAAGCAGTTTTTAAGTGGGCAAAATATATTTAATGGTAGGGTTTGTGGCACCCAGAATGGAAATACAATGCAAACTATAGGGAATATGTACTTGCCCTAACGTTAAACAGTTTTCTTATAATTCACATATACACTCTTGGGGATATGGTATCCTGTGTGTACATTTCAAGTGTTGCTAATGAAATGTTTACTGTCTGTGGCAGCGTATGCATAAGAGTGTAATCTGTGGCCAGCCAAAGGGCACCGTTAACAGCAGCAATAATGCAAATTTAATATGCACATAATGATTGATCTCTTTAGTAAAAAAGCTTATAAATAATATTCACATTTAGGACTAAGAGCTGAAGTACCCTGGGAATCAGGCATCAAGAGCCTAGCTATTGATGGATTTAGACAGGTCAGACAATGTCTGTCTAACAGCATTTGATCGATACAGAAAAATGTGTCAGAAAGGTGATTTGAGAAATACCTTTATAATATATAAAAACATCAGATTTGGTATCCTCTTTCCTTTTTAATATGACCCACACATGTTTCTAAAGCAAGGATTTTTAAAATTATTTCTATTTCAAGTGCTCATGGCAGATCAAAGTAAAACACAATATGTGTCCAGTTCAGCCATCCTGCTCACAATACCATATGATATGTAAAAAACATAGTGTTGATATTCATGTAGAACTTATATGTCACTCTTAATATGTTTTTCACACTGAAATTTGGGAGCCAACTTTAGTTGAGGTCACTGTGTGCTTCATTTAATACAATTAACTGGTTTCTTAGTTTAGAAGACATATTTCTTGTGACTAAAAGGATTATCCACAGCTTTGTGGCATTTCAGTGTCCAGGTTTCTTACAAGAGTGAGTTTAAAGTTTTTCTAGGTAACTGAAGGAAGAAGTTTGGTATTAAAGTTGAGTTTCTATTCTAGGAGTCATTATTGCAGAGAATCAGAATCAGTAGGTGTTCTCAGGAAGCATTTAGATTCAGATGATATTCTAGTGTTGCTCTCTAAGAACTGTAATAATAAATTGTGTAAAATGTTATTGATGAATTTCTTAGTGGTAATTTTTATTTGTTTTTTTGTTTTTGTTTTTTGGAGAGCAGGATACAGATGAGTTCTAGTATATAAGTTTAATTTCTAAATTTAGTTCATAGTATTTGTATATGAAGTAATAGTTTAGTTAGCATTATTTGTTTTATTGTCTCATGTAAAACTGTAAAAACAGAAGCTGAGTTTAATTGTTTTTTTAGTCAAAGTTAGTAGCAGTGATAACAATATTCTTTCAAAAGAATAACATATAAATGAATAATATGTAAAATAATATAGGAAGGAAAAGAAAGAAGAAAGACTGGAAAATGTTTGACAATATTTTTTCCCATTTGTATGAGAACATGTTACAGCATGGACAGTGCTCTTCTAAATAGACTGTGGTGATTAATTCTGTGTCAACTTGACTGGGCCATTAAGTACCCAGATTAAATATTATTTCTGGGTTTGTCTGTGAGAGTGTTTCCAGATAAGATGAACACTTTAATCAGTGGACTCAGTAAAGCAGATTGTCTTCCTCAACATGGATGGGCACCATACAACCTCTTGAGGTCCTGAGTTGAACAAAAAAGAGAGGACAGGAGGATTTGAACTCGTTCTCTTCTTGCCTGCATGCTTGAGCTCAGACATGTGTCTTCTCTTGCCCTTGACTGGGATTTATATTATCCATTCCCCTGTGTCTCAGGCCTTGAGACTCAGACTTGAATTACACCACAGACTTTCCTGGGGTGTCATCCTGCAGATAGCAGATCATGGGACTTAGTCTCCATAATTATATGAGCTAGTTAATCATAATAAATTTATCTATATATAATCTATATATTTGTATAACCTATATATTTATATATAAACTATTGGTTCTGTTTCTCTGAAGAACCCTAATATGGTGATGTTTATGGAAGTATAAGATATCTAAATATACTGTGAGATTTCTATTTTGAGAACAGTTAGTATTTTATATATAAAAAAGGTATAATCTCAACATCTCATTGTCACCTATGAAGGATCCAATGGGCATATTTACTAATTAATGAAGCTGCATATGAAAAAATTTATCAGTGCCCAATAAAAGGCTATTTCATGATACTTCAAATTAATTATTTGATCTTTCCCAAGAGTTGTTAAAGGACACATAAGAACTAAGTGTTCTACCTAATTTCAAGTAAGTGTAAACAGAAAAATATACCATTAACTTCAGTATTAACAATGGACAAAATAAAATGCAATATTAGAAAAATATACTAACTGACATTCTTTTTTGCTGAAATGCACATTTACTTTCATATAATTCTATTCTTTCTCAATCAAAGTAACTTTTTGTATGGATAGGTAAATATCATATAATTTTTATAGTACTATATACTTTTTATGGAAAAAAACATTAAATCAAAGAAAATGTGCTCTGTGGAGCCATGTGTCCTCATTTTTTAATTTGAATACATGAACAATCTGTATATACCTTTTATACAAAATATACATCAGGTATAGAAAGTGATGTGTCTGTTATAGAAAAAAATGGCTGGTGGCTGGAGATGATATAGGAATAATAATATCATTGAAGAAAAAACTGAAAGTGAAGCCCTTTACAAAACAAGAATTGATTTTGAGGGGAATCAATACATATTTGCATATAAAAATAACACCAACTTTGGAAAATACAGTGAAAGTGCTGAAATCTGGAAATCATTAATGGAAAATGAACACTTGAGAATAAAGGACACAAAATGGAGACTTAAAGTGGTGCAAAGTTGTTTCTGAAAATATTGATTATGATTCAATAAAACCAAGAGAATTGGTTCCAAGCATATATACATTCTATTTGGACTTAGATTGCTTCCTCCTCTGCTCTTCCTTTTTCTACTCTTGTCTTTTCTTCCACATCCCTCTTCAAGTGTAGTTTAAGGCTTCACTATTGTCTGTTTCTCAATTTGAACTACCTATGTTGCTAATTATCTGGAATTTCTGTAATATTATGTCTCATCATTGCATCTCTGAATGAGGAATTGTATTAGGGAGTAAAGTTAGCCTAACAAGAGAGCATTTTTCGAAAGAAGAGGAAAGCAAGTTTTTTTTTTAGAAGTCATAAAGAAATTTGAAAGCAAGAAGGAAGATAAGTCTCTAAAAAATTGAACTCAGAGATACATGATATTCAGGTTTATATGTACACATCTCTCATCTTGTGTCGATTGACTAGATATATTTTGCTTGAATGTAGGCATGTGATAATTTCCATTTATGAGAGAAATAGACTGTCATGGAGGCCTTTTCCAGCTACTAGATGCGGGTAACCTAAAAGAAGTATAGTAAAAGCCACAAAAATTAGTAGTAAAAAGTCATATTCAGAGAAAGCAAGAATAAGCTGTTATTGCAGTCAGTATCAATCTGATGATGTATTAAGTGATATCCTGTTTTCTAGAAAGTGCAATTTCAATCACAAAAATTACCATGGATTCTCTCCTTTTAAATCTCCTGTCACCTTGTACTTTTATTATGAATTAATTTTGTTCCACATTGTATAACTGCTTCCAGTACCCAATTTTCTTCCACTGGGTTATAAGTTCCTTGAAGATTTCCAAGACTGTGTCTTGTCCATGGTTCTCTCCAAAGTATTTAATTCACCATCTAAGTAAATATTTGTTAAAATAAATTAATATACACTACCAATAAAAATTTATTCAACATTAATATGTTATAGAGAAGGCAGTGTGTGCTACAGTCTGAAGAAAGAAAAAGAATGACTTTTAAATAGTTTAAAGTGATAAACTTTAAACTTGGTAAGTATACGTTAAAGGATGAAAGATAAACAATAAGGCCAGGTGTGAGTGTTCATGCCTGTAATCCCAGCACTTTGGAAGGCCAAGGTGGGTGGATCATGAGGTCAGGAGTTCAAAATCAGCCTGGTCAATATGATGATACCCTGTCTTTACTAAAAATATAAAAATTAGCTGGGCATGGTGGCATGCACCTGTAGTCCTAGCTACCTGGGAGGCTGAGGCAGGAGAATCACTTGAACCCAAAAGGTGGAGTTTGCTGTGAGCCGAGACTGTGCCATTGCACTTCAGCCTGGTAGACAGAGCGAGACTCTGTCTCAGAAAAAGAAAGAAAGATAAACAATAACAGGTGATAGCATCTTCTAAATGCCAGAAGAGATTGTTAAGAGCTGCAGAAGTTACTAGGAGTGAGTTGCTCCTCAGAGTGGGAAGGGTAAAGAAAGTATGGCTTTCTTACATGCCTCTGCTATTGCTTCTAAAGAGAAAACTTTGACCCCTATACATTGCTGTGCAAATCTTTGAATGGGATTCTGTTTACTTCCTGGCTTTCTAAATAGCAATGTTTAGTTTAAGGACAGACAGATTTATTTATATAACTACCATGTAAATGATGCACTTACACTATTCAAAATAATGTAAAGTAGAATACAATTATAACAAGTATTCTTCCTTTACAGTAAATCATTGGTGCACTAAGACAAGCTAAGATTTATGACCTTAATGTCAGAGAAGAAGTGCCATTTTCTTGTTTTGTTCTGTTTGTTTTTCTGAAGGAAGGAAGAAAAAAAGAAAGAAAAGTGAGCACGAGGCATGCTTAGTATTTTTCTTAGGAACCCCAGAGTAAAACCCCTGAACTCAAAAAATGGAATATCTTAAGTCCCCAAAGCAGTGAAGTATTTGATACTTTATGACTTTGTAATTAAAATATTTCATAGCATTTGCTCATTTATATTGCTTCTGAATTGGTCTATACTACTTCTCATAATGCTAGCCCAGAAGCCAGCTTTACCTATGCTATGTTGAAGTACAAGCCTGATCTGCCAGCCTCAGATGTTTCAGTATTGTAACAAAAGAACCTGAAGAAAGAACTAGAACCTAGGAATCCTACTGGGGAAAAATTGTGAGCAGGTAGGAAAGGAGCTCAATAATATAGAATGTGGCATCTCATGAGCAGAATAAGCAGTAGCAGTAATGCAAACATGTTAGAATTTTAGCAAGACCAAATTACACATAATTGAAGGAGAGCTAGATCACTAACTACACTTTTAGAATTTTTTATTGAGAGTCTAATATTCATTAATTCGATCATTTGTTTATCCAATCAATATTTAATGATGTCTCTGTAGGTATAAGGATAAGGAAGAGGTACAATAAAAAATACATCATATTCTACTATAGAAATTAATAAATACAACAGGAAATATTTATTATAGAAATTAATAAATACCACAGGTGGAGGTGGCAGTGAGCCAAGGTTGTGCCTCTGCACTCCAGCGTGGTGACAGAGCAAGTTCAATCTCAAAACACAAACAAACAAAAACCAAAAGCAAGGAGTAAAAGTCAATTTTTAGGGGGAGGATCCAAGATGGCTGAATAGGAACAGCTCTAGATTGCATTTCCCAGCAAAAAATCAGAGGGTGAGTGATCACCACATTTCCAAATGAATTTTTACTGCCCACAGACCAGAAGATTCCCAGGCAGAAAATCACCACAGTCTCCAGCAGGGCTGTTTCACCAAGCACAGTGGGTCTCTGCACAAAAACTCACACAAATCCAGGCGCCTTTTCAACTGGCAACTGGAATGCCTGGGAGACAGAGTTGCCCATTCAATTGTAAAAAAGGGGGCTGAAACAGGGAGCCAGGTGATCTGGCTTGGCTGGTCGCCCCTCACAAAGACCAGCAATCTGAAATGCTCTAGATTGACTTTCACAGCAAGCACAGCTGGACCCAGGACAGTCCAGCTCTGTGTGGGGAAGGGCGCCCTCCATTACTAAGGCAGTCCACCACTACGAGGCAGTCTGCCATTTCTCAGGCAGTCTACCATTACTGAGACAGTCCACCATTACTGAGGCAGTTTGCCATTACTGAGGCAATCCACAGTTACCGAGGCAGTCTGCCATTACAGAGACAATCCGCCATTACTGAGGCAGACTGCCATTACCAAGGCAGGACTAACTATACCACTATAAACAAAACTGCAAGGAAGTTCACACAGCAGCTGGGCAGAGCCAATGGCAGCTCAGCAATACCGCTGCTGGCAGACTGTGACTAGGCTAACTCCTTGCTGGGCAGGGCATCTCTGAAAAGAGGCAGCAGAATGACAGGAACTTACAAATAAAGCCCCATCTTCTCAGGACAGAGCACCTGGGGGAAAAAAGGTGGTTATGAGTTCCACTGCAACAGACTTAAATGTACCGGCCCAGCAGCTCTGAAAGAAACAATGGAGTGCACAGCTCAGCACTTGAGCTCCTATAAGGGACAGGCTGTCACCTCAAGCAGCTCCCCAACCCCCATATAACCACAGAGACACCTCATAAAGGAGAGCTCAGGATGACATCTGGTGGTCATCCTTCTGAGACAAAGATAACAGAAGAAGACACTGGCAGCAACTCTTACTGTTCTGCAGCCAATGCAGGTGATCCCCAGGCAAGCAGGGTCTGGAGTGGACCTCCAGTAGCCCTAAAGCAGGGGGACCTGACTGTTAGAAGGAAAACTAAGAAACAGAAAGAAATAACTTCATCAGCAACAAAAAGAACATCAACTCAGGGACCCCATCTGAAAGTCACCAACCTCAAAGACCACAGGTAGATAAATCCACAAAGATGGGAAGAAACCAGTGCAAAAAGGATGAAAACACCCAAAACCAGATTGCCTCTCCTCCACTAAGGGATCACAACTCCTCACCAGTAAGGGAACAAGGCTGGATGGAGAATGAGTCTGATGATTTGACAAAAAACAGGCTTCAGAAGGTGGGTAATAACAAACTTCTCTGAGCTAAGATATCATGTTCTAACCCATTGCAAAGAATTAAGAACCTTGAAAAAAGGTTTGACGAAATGCTAATGAGAATACACAACTTAGAGAAGAACATAAATGAATTGATGCAGCTGAAAAACAAAACACGAAAACTTCGCGAAGCATACACCAGTTTCAATAGCTGAATCGACCAAGCAGAAGAAACGATACCAGAGATTGAAGTTCAACTTAATGAAACAAAATGAGAAGGCAAGATTAGAGAAAAAAGAATAAAAAGAAATGAGCAAAGCCTCCAAGAAATATAGGATTATGTGAAAAGAGCTGATCTACATTTGGTATGTGTACCTGAGTGTGACAGAGAGAATGAATCCAAGCTGGAAAACACTCTTCAGGATATTATCCAGAAAACTTTCCCAACCTAGCAAGCCAGGCCAACATTCAAGTCCAGGAAATATAGACAACACCACAAAGATATTCCTCAAGAAAAGCAACCCCAAGGCACATAATCGTCAGATTCACCAGGGTTGAAATGAAGGAAAAAATGCTAAGGGCAGCCAGAGAGAAAGGTCGGGTTACCCATAAAGGGAAGCCCATCAGACTCACAGCAGATCTCTCAGCAGAAATCCTACAAGCCAGAAGAGAGTGGGGGCCAATATTCAATATCCTTAAAGAAAAGAACTTTCAACCTAGAATTTCATATCCAGCCAAACTAAGCTTCCTAAGTGAAGGAGAAATAAAATCCTCTATGAACAAGCAATTGCTCAGAGATTTCATCACCACCAGGCCTGCTTTACAAGAGCTCCTAAAAGAAGCACTAATCATAGAAAGGAACAACCAGTATCAGCCACTCCAAAAACATACCAAATAGTAAAGAGCACTGACACAATGAAGAAACTACATCAACCAATGGGCAAAACAACCAGCTAGCATCAAAATGGCAGAATTAAATTCACACATAACAATATTAACCTTAAATGTAAATGGACTAAATGCCCCTGGCAAATTGGATAAAAAGTCAAAACCCATTGGTGTGCTGTATCCAGGAAACCCATCTCACATGCAAGGATGCATACGGGCTCAAAATAAAGGGATAGAGGAAGATCTACCAAGCAAATGGAGAGCAAAAAAAGCAGGAGTTGCAATCATAGTCTTGGATAAAATAGACTTTAAACCAACAAAGATCAAAAGAGACAAAGAAGGGCGTTACATAATGGTAAAAGGATAAATGCAACAAAAAGAGCTAATGATCCTATATATATATATGCACCTAATACAGGAGCACCAAGATACATAAAGCAAGTTCTCAATGACCTACAAAGAGACTTAGACTCCCACAGAATAATAGTGGGAGACTTTAAAACTCTATTGTCAATATTAGATGAATGAGACAGAAAATTAACAAGGATACCCAGGACTTGAACTCAGACCTGGACCAAGCAAACTAATAGACATTTACAGAACTCTTCATCCCAAATCCACAGAATATACATTCCTCTCAGCACCACATCACACCTACTCTAAAACTGACCACATAATTGGAAGTAAATCACTCCTCAGCAAATTCAAAAGAACGGAAATCATAACAAACAGTCTCTCAGACCACAGTGCAATCAAATTAGAACTCAGAATTCAGAAACTAACTCAGGACTGCACAACTTCATGGAAACAGAAAACTGGCTGTTGAACGTTGACTGGATAAACAATGAAATGAAGGCAGAAATAAAGATGTTCTTCTAAACCAATGAGAATGAAGACATAATGTACCAGAATCTCTGGGATACATATAAAGCAGTGTCTAGAGGAAAATTTATAGCAATAAATGCCCACATGAGAAGTAAGGAAAGATCTAAAATTGACACTCTATCATCAAAATTGATAGAGGAAGAGGAGCAAGATCAAAAAAAACTCAAAAGCTAGCAGAAGACCAGATATAACTAAGATCAGAGCAGACATGAAGGAGATAGAGACACAAAATACCCTTCAAAAATTAATAAATCCAGGATCCAGTTTTTTAAAAAGACCAACAAAATAGAAAGACCACTAGCCAAATTAATAAAAAAGAAATGAGAGAAGAATCAAATAGATACAATACAAAACGATAAAGGGGATCACCACAGATTCCACAGAAATACAAACCACCATCAGAGATGACTACAAACAACTCTATGCACATAAACCAGTTAACCTGGAAGAAATGGATAAATTCCTAGACACTTACACCCTCTGAAGCCTAAACCAGGAAGAAGATGAAACCCTGAATAGACCAATAACAAGGGCTGAAGTTGAGGCAGCAATTAATAGCTTACCAACCAAAAAAAGCCCAGGTCCAGATGTATTCACAGCCAAATTCTACCAGACATACAAGAGGAGTGGTACCACTCCTTCTGAAACTATTCCAAACAAACCAAAAAGGGGAATCCTCCCCAAATCTTTTTATGAGACCAGCATCATCCTAATACCAAAACCCGGCAGAGGTTCAACAAGAAAAGAAAACTGGAGAGAGATCCAAGATGGCTGATCACTAGCAGCTCAGGATTGCAGCTCCCAGTAAAAGCACAGAGAGCCAGTGGACGCCACACTTACCGATAAATTTTTGCTGCCCACGGACCAGGACATTCCCAGTGGAGGAGCCCCATGGGTCGCTAGTGTGACCCTTTCGGCTGGCGCGGCTTTTTTGCCAGCGTCTCGGCTCGGCGGCTCTTGGTGTGGAGTAAACGGGACTGAGTCTCCTTTTGGATGATGTTTGGCATTCTGGGAAGTCAGAGCAGTCCATCCAGCTGATTGAAAAAGGGACTGAGAAGCCAGACCGGAGACCCCCGGGCAGAAAAGCACCACGAACTTCAACGCTGCTGTTTTAGCTAGCGTTGTGCGTCGCACAGTGAAAAGTACATAGATTCCAGAGCTGGGAATTAACAAGCTGGACGTCCACTCAGAGACCTAATTTGAAAGTGGGTAACTATAAAGACGACAGATGGATAAAACCATAAAGATGCCAAGAAGCCACCGTAAAAAAACTGAGAACACTCAAAATCAGAAAGTCTCTCCTACAGAGGACGCTAGTTCCTCATCAGTAACGGAGCAAGGCTTGATGGAAAACGAGTGTGAAGAATCATCAGAACTAGGCTTCAGAAGGTGGATAATAAGAAACTTCTGTGAGCT
>PVKP010007077.1:0-79130 GCA_004027715.1 Plecturocebus donacophilus
TTAGGATGGAAATGGGAGGCCTGAGGTGAGGGCAGGGAATGATTAATAATGGGCATTGGATTTCTCTTAGGGGGAATAAAAATTAGGTAATGATACTGGTTTCATATTCTGCAAATATACTAAATAATAATTATACACCTTAAATATGTGAACTACATGATATGTGAAACATATTTCAATAAAGACTTTTTTAAAAAATTCATTTGACTGTGCAACTGAGGAACTTCCACCTCATCTTCAATTGGAAGTATTCTATTGGACAGCCCTGGGCCCATGGATTCCTGAAGGTCATACAGGTCATTAGTCCATGATTGATATTGAATCCAGGGGACTCAAGTGATTTATGAAAATTTCAAAGTATTTCTTCTCATATAAATGTCATGGGATCTTGTTAACATTGCAAATTCTGCTTCAGTAAGTCTAAGACGGGGCCTACACTTTTACAATTCAAACAAGCTGCAAGGTCATGCCAGGACTGCTGATCTGCAGCATTACACTTTGAGTCGCAAGGCTGTAGAATGCTCTAAAAGATTAAGGAACAACTCCTTTTAACATTTTAAATAGGATATGTATTCATTTTTACCACAAAGTTTATATTTTATGATTAGAATGTTTCCTAATAACACTAGCCAAAACCTACTGGTCTTGTGCAAAGCTACATATATTTGTACAACAAAACATGTTTCCTATTCCCAAATGAAAACCTCATAAATAGTAGTAAAGCAGAAGAAAACAAGAAACTGAGAGGCTGTAGAACATTGATTTTAAGAATGTACTTGACATAGGCTGGTTTGTGGTTTACATTTCTAATGCTGTGCAGATGTAATGGCGGTTCTGCTAATGTCTATAGCAAGATACTGGATTCAGTTGACTCATTCTAGTGTATTATATAATAAAAGTTTAGAATAGTGAGAGGAGGGGAGGTTTTTTTGTTGAAATTGGCTTGTTCCATTTTGTTCAGAATGTTGACTTGATTTTGGAAGGTATGGTATTATCTTTTGAATGATAAAAGTACATTGGGTTTTTCTGTTCTAAATTTTGCAAAGAATAATTAATTATCTAGCCAGGACATCATTCATTGTTGTAATGAATTTTTTTATAAAATTCTAATTGTAAAGTAATTGGATTATTTAATAAATTACTAGTTAGTAAATGTAATAAATTTACTTTAAATAAATTTAATAAACTTATCCTTAGTTTCTTATATAGCTGTCCAGCCATCTTTTACCTAAAAAAACCTTATATATTTGATAATGTTACATTTAGATATCAGAAAAAGACACTGCCATGAAGCTGTCTAAATTTTCCAGTGTAATAGAATATTTATTCATTTTGTAGACTGAGAAACAACTGTCATTGGTCCTGCCTACAGTAGCATTATTGGAAAATTTATAGAGCATAATAAAATAATATATATTTTTAAATAATTGACTTCAAATTGAAAAATGTGCATGATGTATGAACTTTCTTTTGGTCTCTACTGCTAGGCCAGTTATGCCTAAAGTTGACTTACTATCAGAAATGTATGAGGCATCTATTAAAAATAGATTCCTAAAGCCCTGCCCCAAGAAATTCTGATTCAGTAGTTCTGGGATGTGTCCCAGAAATCTGTATTTTTAACAAGTATCTTGGGTTTTCTGACTAAGTGAACAATATAAATAGAGCGCTTAGAACAATAACTGGCAGGTAGTAATTGCGAATAAATATTATATCTTCTCCTCCCTTCCCCTCCTTTCCATCAAAATTATTATCATTAGCCCATCTGTTAACCAGAATTTGGTTAGGTTTTCCTTTTTTTAATGAAGAGACTTAGGAAATATGAGAGAATAGGATCATTCCTCAATTGCACAGATATTCACTGAGGGCTTTCTAGTTGCGGCATACACTATTCCAGATCTTGGCAGTACAAAGGTGAACTTGTCATGTTTACAGGGAATTGTAGCCTATTCGGGAAGATATGTAAGTAAAATCACTTGTCTCACAGTGTAGTAGGTGCTGCTTTATGGGTGGGTGCAGGTACTGGGTGGCAGGTAGGAAGACCAGCTAGGCAGGCTGTTTGTCAGAGAGTTTTAGTGAGGCCTCAGGTGAGATCTAAGGGTAAGTAGGAGTTAGCCAGATAAAGAAGGGGCTATGTAAACAGTGTGTCAGGGTGAAGAGCACCACAGCTGAAAAAGCATAGTTCTTCAGTGAATTCCAGTGGCTCACTGGAATTCACTGGAGATCCTCTGGAGATGTGAGTAGGAATTCGAGCATTAATCTATGGCAAGGAATTGGGGCCTTTACTCTGCAGGTAATGGACGGTGATTGAAAGTCATTGAAACAACATTTTGCATTTGAGAAAATAAATTACTCCGGCTGGAGTGTGGAGAAGGGATTGGAAAGAGGGAAGGGGTCATGATAGAAGGAGAGGAAAAAGCAAGTTTAGAAGAAACAGAATTTTAAAATATTAGTCTAGAGGAAAAAATATATAAGGGATGTGTGTGTATCTTTTTGTTTTATAAATTTTTAAACATATTTTTGAAATATAGGCAGAATAGTCTCACCCCATGTGCCTATTACACAACCACAATTAGTGACTTATGAGCAATTTTGTTGCATCTCTATTCCCACTTACTTCCCCTTCTTTTTCTTATTTTGAAGCACAATACTGACATGATTTTATCTGAAAATCTTTCAGTATGTACCTCTCTAAAATAAGGACTTACGCTTTTGAACACAAACGTAATTACACCTAAATATAATTATTTCTTAATATCATCGTATATCTAGTCCGTGTTCAAATTTCCAGTCGCCTCCCGAATGGCAGACTTCACAAACTTGTAAGTAAAATAACTAAGACTGTCCAGACTTACGACTTGAGATATGTAAATCTGCTTTCTCTCATACACAGCTGCTTTGCTGCTCCCAAATTGGAGAAAAAAAGTTATTTACTCGCATGATGTTAGGTAGATGCAAAAGTTTCTACAACTTACTTTGAATATATATATCCTGAAACTACTGTATCCTCAGCTGCCCAAGTGTTTTCTTTGGTGCTAGTAAGTGCTACGTTAGGCAATTGTATGGCATTATATTTCCAATTATGCTTTCCTCTTTTTTAGGAGTAAGAATTATACTTAAAACTGTACACCTGTTACTTGAGCCTGAGTTTTATAGCTCGGTGACTGACTGTCGGCAGGCTCAGGGATTTGGAGCTTACTATCTAAAAGAGATAGTATTGAGAAAGCTGAGGTTATACTACAAGAATTTTTTACGATCCAGGAATAGACAACTTTGTAAATTTAGGCTACTAATATTGTGCAAAAATGGGATGTTAAGTATCCAAATATTAACCTAAGGATAACTTACAGTTCTATTAAGAAAAATTAAAACAAGTTTATTTCTCATTGTTGATTACATTTGTACCCTTGAGTAGGGAAATGTTTGTGGTTTGTCAGTTATTTATACCATCACCTTCTTCATCCATAATTTATTAAAAGTTAGTGTACTTTTATTGCCTCTAATCTCTCTTACAAATTTTATGTTGTGAAATATTATTCATACAAAAGAGTATAACACGTGGTTATAGTTTTAAAAATAATAATAAAATGAAAGCTAACAGAACAGTAATAATACCTCTGAAGACCATCATGGCACCAATCCAAAACACACTGTGTACTCTGATTCTGAGCTAAACAATATCCTGGATTTTATTGAATTATTTATTAATTTAGTTTCATTACAGATGTATGCATTCCTAAACACTGTTGCTTAGTCATGCAGATTTTTCACTTTTATAAAAATAATAACTTTTGTATGTTTTTTATAGGAGTTTTTCTTTATTCAAAGTTAAAATTTTGAGATTCTTTTTTTTATGTGAGACAGCAGTTTGTTCATTTTAATTGTTGCTTGGGGGCTTGTTGTATGAATATAACCCGATTTGCTTAGACTTTACCTACTGAAAAACATTTGGAGGCTGGGGACAGTGGCTCACGCCTCTAATCCCAGCACTTTGGGAGGTTAAAGTGGGTGGATCATCTGAGGTCAGGAGTTCTAGACCAGCCTGGCCAACATGGCAAAACACCATCTCTACTAAAATTGCAAATATTAGCCGGGCGTGGTGACAGATGTCTGTAATGCCAGCTACTTGGGAGACTGAGACAGGAGAATCACTTGAACCCAGGAGGTGGAGGTTGCAGTGAGCCAAGATCATGCCACTGCACTCCAGCCTGGGTGATGAGCAAGACTCTATCTCAAGAAGAAAAGAAAAACATTCGGAATATTTCTGTGGGTTTTTTTTTTTCCTATTTCTCTTACAGACTATGTACATGTATAGGAATTTTTCCAGATTTGTTTTTTATCTGGGAAAGGTATTGCAGCTCACAAGGCTGTGAATCTTTAACCTGGCTTGGTATTGTCAAATTGTTTTCCAGAGTGATAGTGCCAGTTTATATTTGCTCCCACAGCTGATGAAAGTTCCCATTGCTCCATAACCTAAACAGTACTTCGTAGAATATTTAAGTGTTTTGTCAGTCTGCAGGGTGTGAATAACCATCTAGTGATTTTATATATTCTTTATCCTCGTTTATAATTAGCTTGAGCTTTTTGTAATTTTTTGAAGATTTTTAATTTTGAAGTTTTTTTTTTAATTTTTGAAGATCATTTATGTTTTCTCTGATGTGCTTTTTCATAACTTTAGCCCATTTTTCTGTTTGTCTGTTGGGCTGTCTCTTACTGATACATAGGAGTTCTGTTTTTTTATACCCTCAATACTAAATCTTTTGTTAGTTAAATGTATTGCAGATATCTTCTACCAATTCATGGTTGTCTCTTTCTATTTTTATGATGTTCTTTTTATGAAGAGTTTTAATTATATTTAATCCTTTGCAATCTGAATTCTGTTCCCACAGCTCTATTGACAGTGGCTCTTGAAGGCAAACTTCATAATGAGGGAAAGAATCAAGTTTTGTGTAACCTGAAGCTTATACAGTGTAAGCATACTATTTTAAGACTAGGTTATGAATATAAAGTTAGATGCAAAAGTAGATGATTAGAGTTAGACTGTAAATGATGACAGTTACAAATTTTAAAAGCTATCAAATGCTACAAACATTGCACAATTTTAAAATATAATATTCCTCTTAACTGCCTTGTGTATCTTTATATTATCTATTTTTTTACTATATACAGTCTGATTACCTTTGTATTATGAACATTTTATAATATCATTTTGAAAGATGGAGCTTAAAAATGACCCATATTTTATTTAAATCATTTTATTATGATTTAGTATTGATAGTCGAGATGCATAAAATATGGTCTTCTTCACACAGAAGCATTTGTTTGTAGTAATCCTACAAATTTATGTTCTACAAACACGGACATGCTGGTATATTCTATTTTTTGTCATTTCTATCAAAAAAGAATTTGTTTTCTGTTTTGGTATGGTGTGTTTTCATTTGTTAAACTGATGAAAATTTCTGTTTTGACCAGTCATAGAAAAGAGAATCCTGTTTAAAATGTTCTGTTTGATGGTTGTAAGGATTTTTCTACAGAGGAGTTTATGGCTCCATATATTTCCATGTATGGCTGCTTCACTACTCACATATTCCCCACCCTGAGCTTTATAGATCATGTTGTATTACAATCCTGTGCTTAAGTCATGACTCCGGGTAAGTCAGTACAAAAGGATGTAAGTTATTCCTGGAAATCATTCCTATCCTAGAGCTCTACCAATTACTCAACCATCCTCAAAAGTGACTGTAAATCCCACAGACAGATTCAAACAACTCAGAGTTAATATCTTTCTGACTCAAAGACTCCTCAGGCAAATCTGAAAAGTGCTCACTCATAGCTGTAATGATGACAGCAGACACAGTGATGGAGGGCAAGTCAGAGTGGAAAGTGACAGGGGTCTTAATCAATTACAGATAAATCTCTGACTCCTGCAAAAACATCTCACACAGTGAGTACATTCCTAGATCCTTGGAAACAGCCTCTGCAGATGAGAGACCCGGACACTAGTTTCAGGGTGAATCCTGCATCTTTAATCTGCTCACTTTCTCTACAGTCCTGAACCCTTTTCCTTGATTTACTTTCTCACCGTTAGTTGTCTCTCCCTCAAAGGCTTCTCTAGACTCTCCTAACTTGAACCATTTCTCCAATATCTTCTTTGCTTTTAATTTTTCCATCATGTAAATATCCCTTTGACCTCACTGATCCCACTGCTTCAACTGTCCTTACCTGTTCTTATGTGAGGACAGCTCCAAAATTTTGATGTTGAATCCTGCTTTGTCTCAGAGACTCCAGAGTCCCTTTTCTGATTGTGAGCGAGGGGCATCTCCAAATCAACAAGGCTCCTCAGATGCCTCAGATTATATATATTCAGAGAAAAGTTTTAATATTTCTTCTAGGCCGGGCGCGGTGGCTCACGCCTGTAATCCCAGCACTTTGAGAGGCTGAGGTGGGCGGATCACAAGGTCTGGATTTCAAGACCAGACTGGCCAATGGTGAAACCCTGTCTCTACTAAAAAATTCAAAAATTAGCTGGGCATGGTGGCTCCTGCCTGTAATCCCAACTACTTGGGAGGCTGAGGTAGGAGAATTGCTTGAACCAGACCTGGGAGGCAGAGGTTGCAGTGAGCCAAAATCGCGCCACTGCACTCCAGCCTGGTCTACAGAGCGAGACTCCATCTCAAAAAAAAAAAAATTCTTCTAGAACATTCACCACTTCATCCTTCCGTGTTCCAGTCATTTCTATTCTCAGTTCCTGTTATTTTCATTCGCCCAGTCACATAGCCTCAAATCTTCATCTCCGTTACCTCATTTTCTCACACTTTACTTCCCTCCTTTGGCCCCTCTATTTTTCCATCCTATGAATTCACCTTACATGTCACTTGCATCTGCCTTTTGTCTTCCCTCAGCTCCTTTCCACCATTTCAGATTCTCTAACAGAGACAAACTGCTTTGGGATATGGACAAGGGGGAGTGGAGACGAATTCAAGTTTCCCTAAAGCCTCATGTAAATCCATCTGCTTATCTCCATCTTCACTGTGTCCATGATCCCCAAATTCACAATTTCTCTACCATTTTTCCACATACATTATTTTTACATTGGTCATAGCGCTTAAAAATTGTGTAGTGATATTTTGTCAACATAAGCTTATAAGTGCCTGTAAGATTATAAACCTGTAGCGGGCAAGGAATCCCTTCTCATTTTGGTCCAGAACAAAGCCTTACATATAACAGGCCCTGAAAAAATACATGAGGAATTGATTCCTTCAGAAGTGCCTTTTGCTGCCACTGTTTGTTTTCAAAAATAGATACATGCTTTTATACCTTTATATGTAGTCTGGAGCCTGCGGTTGATTTATAGCAGTATTTGACGTAAAACACAACTTCTTTCTCAAGGTGACTTAGAGCCTCTAAAAAGCATACTAGGAAAATCATACTGTGCATTATGCTGAAGACGACAAGCAAGGCCTGAAGGCTCCTAGTCCAGTTCTGAGACTGGTTGGTCTTTGGGATATTTCGTTTTAAATTTCCTCTTGTAGGAATGCCTTTCCATTTTTAGCCTGCCCGTGACATGAGTGGCTAACCGCAGGTGCACGGGGAAGTTGGCACTTTGAGCTCGGCAGGGATTCATTTCTTCCTTAGCTGATGCCCCAACAGATCCCTTCTCCAGTTTCACTGGATGCTTTCTGTCTTGTCAATTCCTATAAGTGTATCTCTTTTCTCATCTCTCCCGCTTCTTTTAGAAAAAGAGCAAATGCAGATGGTCTTTACCTGTTTTTTCCTTTCAAGCTTTAAACCTGTAGTTCAAACTCATTGCTATGTTTAGTGTGAATTTGTAGAAAATATACTGTACTGTAGGCTCACAGGCGGTAGTTCAGCCAAGCCAATTGTCCTACCTGTGCCACATTTGCTTAATCTTCAAAGTGAGGGTGAGCCTTAGGGCTGTTCTCTGGATCAGATAAAATGATGAAAACTGCTTTGAAAAGCTTGGAGCAGAATTTCTCAACACTGAGAAATGTTCAGACAACCTTTGAAGGGAAAAATTATTGTGGACCCCCTGGTGTTGACTTAGCACTGTAATATTTAAAAAAATCCAGTTGTACTTTTCACAAACTATACTTATTTCTCTTATACAGATAAACAGCTATTAAACTGAAATAAATGTATGAGAAAGGTACCAGAGCAATTGCTTATTTACAAATTGACAGGATCAGTGTAATGAACAATATTGTTGTTTTTGCTGCTGTTTGCTGAAACTAAATTAGTGTAACTGAGCACTGTACTGATTACTGCCACTGGTCATGTAATGATTCAATTCTCTCAAACCTTTTCTCTGTTTAAGCTAGAGAAACCTTGGCTTATGGAATGCAGTCTCATTATTTAACATTTACTTTCTGAATGTACATGTCTGTTTATTTTTCTTTAGTGCTTGGCAAATAATATTAATCGTATAAAACCATGCCACATTGTACATTATCTTGAATTTAAATTGGTGTTTTAATTTATTTGATATTGTAGAACCTAAAAATGTATTCTGTTGAATGGTGTTATGACATGAATTATTACTTAAAAATTTGTCTTAAAAACTGGTTAAAACAAGACTCTTTTAATATAGTGGTAGTTGCTATATATTACACTTTGAGAAACACTAACATGTAGATTACACTTTGAGAAACACTAACACATAATGTTATAATATAGGATATGTTTCATATAATATACAGTGTGTAAATGTAAGAGGGGTATTACAGATGTCAGACAATAGTAATTTGTTCAGCCATTTTTATATAACATTGTATAAAGAAAAAATTTATTTTTTTTGAAAAACATGACTACTGATTCATTCTTAAATGTGTATTATTTTATAATTTACTGTGGAAATTTTGATCCTCACATTAGTCAGGTGTTCTAGGAAAATATAGTACATTTCCGATTTTTGTGCATATTAGAGAAATAGGCCCTCTAGAATATATTTTATCTAAATATATTGGCTGAGACACATGAGTATCTACAGCTCTACATTTTAAGGATGTTTTCCATATTCTTGCTAGAACTAAGTTCATAGTCTAGCAGTGTGCCATGTTACTGGAAGGGGTAGTCGTGAGTGGATAAGTATCGTAGGAAGATTTTTTTTTAAAATAGAATAAGCTTTACTCTCTAGATTTCGAGAATAACATGCATATTACAGGCATTTTTTTGTTTTTTTTTTTCTTTTATATTTAATGCCATGTATATTTCAAAAGTATAGAAGTATGATGTATGAGAAATGTCTTTCAGTTACATATAGTGAAAACATTCTAAACTGACCTTGGAATACAGAGTTTGAAATATCCATTCACCAACTCAAAGATTACCTTTTACTGATTGATTTAGCATTTTGCAAAATATTAAAATAAAATTAGATTGTTATTTGATTGTTCTGTTGACTAATACCACTTACTGCTGATTTATGAGATTTTTCTTATAAGGGAAATAAAAGAAGTAAAAAGTTTTTTGAAGATTGGTGTTAGTTATATTAGGGAATGTTGAATTTAGCATTTATGTGAGATTATGAGTAAGTTTTCTTGTATTTTTAATGTGTTTTTTCTTGTTAACAGTTTTTGTGTTTCCGCCCTCCCCGCATTCTTAGAGGCTGTGCTTTTGAGGTCAGTAGTAAATGGAGATGTCTTTTCTAGATCTGTTGGACTTAATTTGAGAATGGTAGAATGAAGGAACCTGTGAAATCTGGGGCACAGAAATTCCAATATTAATATTACCCCTTATCATATAATATGGCAGATAAAGATGTAATTATATGTTTTGTCAACAAGTAATTACAATGGGACAATTGAAATAATTGAATAAACTTCTTCCTGATCATTCCTAGAAGTATGGTGTTTTAGTGATAAAATAAAAAGTTAAAATTTGAATCATAGTTGTTCAAATTAGGGATCATTGCTTACTAATCCAGAGTTCACACACTTGTCTTGGTCTTTCCCTTTAAGTTTGCAATTTTGAACAAAGTATAGGATTTCTCCCTTGTGTGATAGGAACACATTGTAATGAAATCCTTCATGCATCACTGCATAGATTTTGTATTATTTGTGCTGAGAGAGGGAAACAAAATGATTATTTTCTAATGCTGAGTGGAATGATTCAAAGCAAAGATAAGTGAAAAAATGCATAGCAGCTGGAGAACAAATGTTACTCCCATCAATTATCCCTGACAGATGAGGGAGTATTCTCAGGCAGACCTCTAGAATCACTATTTCCATCTAGGCAGGGTGCACTAAAATAATTTTTCCACGTGTATTTTAGGTGTTGTTGTATTCTCCATATGAAATAAGATCTTTAGTTACAGATATTTTTATCAACTCCAAACTCCTAATGGGTGGTGCACATTGAATTATTTTGTTATTGTTAGAGAGTAAAATACTGGAGAGAATAATAATCTCCAGAATGGCCTACTTTGATGAGCCTAGCCAGGACATCTTTGTCTAGTTGTTAGCTCCTAAATGAAGTGTCTTTCTGTCTGGTCTGTTGCTACTGAGTGTGAGGAATCTTGTTTGGCTGCTGAGGAATTTAGCTGCCACTTTCCAGGCACCGGAACAATGTGCCCACTCGTGGATTAAGTAAACCATGACCTCAAGCCTTCTAATCCTCCTCGTCACAAGCTTCATGGTCTTTAACTGGCCCAAGTTACTTTTAATTACTGCCCTACTTCTGCTTCCATTTCTGTATCTAAATGCTGCCGTCCCCCTGCCTGCCCCTACTCCCGTATTCCCTTGAGACTTACGAGAATTGCTTGCTTCTCTATGCTTTGTTTTGGTTTCGTTTCCTTATTTACTTCCAATTTGAATACCTTCCTTGACTTTCATCCCCAAAGAACTTTTTTAACCTTATTATCTACTACCACAACCACCCCATTTTCCTCTTCTGCTTTTAACAGTCAGCGTCACACTGGCCGTGTATGTTCCTGTTCGACGTCTTGCTAAGTCTCCCTCCTCTTCTCTGCTTTCGGCCAGTGTCCACATGACTTTTGTGCTGGCTTATGAAACTTCATATCCCTTATGGGGAACTTTTCCCCATTATGTTATTTTTGTAACTAAGTACTTACTGTGTATTGTGAAATCTATTTGGTTCTATTATAGCTAGATGAAGGAGAGACTTGCAGACTGTATTAGGCAGAGGAGGCTACTTGGTATATTGTAATAGTTCTAGGTCTACAGTGTTAAGGCAGTTATATAAATCAGAGCAACCAGGATGCTGTTGAGTCAGGAAATATTATCCTAATAATGAGAAAGTATAAAAAATTGATTGCATATTAAAAGGATTGATTTAGTAATAGTGGTGCCAAAGATTAAATAAATGACCTACCTTAGTAAGTAGTAAGACCTTTGTCGTTTCTCACACACACACACACACACAAACACACACACACACACACTCTCTCTCTTTCTCTCTCTCTCTCTGTCTCCATCTTTCTCTCTCTCATATGTATTCACCTTCAAATTTGTAAAGGAGGCTATAAATCAGTTTTGGGTGAGTAGAAAAGATTTAACATTTGATTTTCAATAGTAAGATCATAGGATTTAGTGGTAGGCAGAATCAAGAGGCTGTGTGGTTATGTAATCACTGATACGATAATGAAGTAAGCATATCATAGTGGAAAATAATACTGACTCTGGAGTCAAGACTGATAGGGATTAAAATCCCAGCACTGCTGTTCTTTGGCTTGTGACCTTGGAAAAGTTATTTAACTTCCTTAAGCTTCAGTGTGTTTATGTTACAATGGTGATTCAGTAACTACTACATAATTACTCAGAAATTATTAGATAGCAACATCATTATCATAATCATAGTGAAAAGACGATTGTAGGAATAAACTTTAGAGATTCACTGCACAACATGGTGACTGTAGTTAATTTTTATTTCAAAATTGCTAAAAGAGTAGATTTTAAATATTCTTAAACATGTGAGGGGATGGATTTATTAATTAGCTTGACTTAATCATTCTACAATGTATACCTATATGAAAACATCACGTTATACCTCCTAAATATGTATATATAATTATTTGTCAATAGGATTAAAAACACAAGTAATTATAGCAAAGGAAAAAATGTGATTTTTTTTACTGTCTGTATCTTTCGCCAGATCTCATACCATGAAGCTTCTCATATGCTATGTCTTGTAGTCCTCATAATCTCCTTGTTAGGTACGCGGTTTTGAAGGAGAAATTGAGGTTCAGATGTGCTAGGGAAGGCTTACGATGGGAACTCAGAACTAATTGATCCCAGCATCTATGTTTAAGCTCGTTGTCCAGTAGCCAAACGATGTCAAGTGCTGCAAAAATCTGCACCCAAAACACACATTTTGGATTAGATTTTTAAAATCGAATCTTTTTAGATTAACAATGGGTTAATTTTTTTTCCTTAAAATTCATCAATCAAATAAAGTTGACTTTCTTAGAAGTAGCTTTGAAATAAAATCTAAAAGGAAACATTAAACAACTGTTAAATTATATTAAAGAAAACAGGGCTTGGCAGTTATATTTTCACTTTTGATGTAGGGCACACATCTTATCCTTACCCTGTTACTGAGTTACAGTTTGATTGTGACCACAAAGGTAATCACAGTCAACAGGAATGGTTGGCACAGGAACAGCTGGCATCAGGTGCACACTTTCTCTTTCCTGCATCCTAGTTAAGTGCCATTACTTATGCCTTTACCCTTGGATTGTACCAGCACTGTCTAGCCAGGATAGTTTTCCTGTGGCTGATGAATCACATGGTAAGACGGATAAGAGTGGAAGTTGATGGGAGATAAGCAGAACAGTGCAGGTCCTAGCCCTGGGGAGAATAAGTGTCTGGCAAATTTAAGATAACAAGAATGACTTTCTTCCCTGACTAGGAAGTTGCCTCCAAACGTAGGTACAGAAGTGTTCCGAGTTGGGATAGCATCACTGGGAGATCAACAAGGCTTTTAGTGAAGTGCTATCAAGATCTAAGTCTATTTAAATGATCCTCTGTCAATGAAAGGGAAACGTTGTTGAAAGGGAAAGTTAAAATTATAAATGCATAAATATATACACAAAGGACAAGAACCACAGTTTGTGTGTAAATATAAATTCTGGTGTGTTTCTTAGAAAGTATCTTTATATTAATAATTACATAAACTGTTCAGGGTTTTTTCAGTAGTTGACCAAAGAAAATAAAGGCACTTTTTAAAGGCCTTGTCTTAGTCCATTTTTTACTGCTATAATAGAATACCACAGACTGGGTAATTTATAAAGAAAAGAGATTGATTTGGCTTATGGTTCTGGAGTCTGGGAAGTCCAAGAATACGGTGCTGGCATCTGGTGAAGGCTTTCGTGCTGTTTTATTCCATGATAGAAGGGCAAGTCAGGGTACCGGACAGAGAGGAAAAGGGAGCAGATCTCCCAGGATAACAGCATTAATTTATTAATGAGGGCATAACCCCCATGACCTAATTACCTCTTCAGGGTCCCACCTCCTCATAATGTTACAACGGCAAATTTCAACATGAGCTTCAGAGAGGATGTTCAAACTCTAACAGGCCTGTATGTTAGGTTTATAACTGTGATGGAAAGGACTGATGTAAACTCAGCCTCAAACTTGGTGCCTCAGGTCACTTGAGGAAAGTGCCTAAAGCTTCTTCACACTGAAATATCAGCATATTGAGACATCAAAGGATAAAAAATTCTGTGCAAAATGTTGACTCTGCAACCTAAAGACAGATATGGCTTGCATAACATAAGGGTACAAGGTGAAACTCCTTAATCATGATGAGAAAGCAGAAAGACATTGTATTTTGCAGCCAAGAGAATAAATTTGATCTCTGCAGGAAAGCATGATAAAAACAGATATGTTTGTATTGGGTTTTCAGTCATCAAGTAGTCATCACCAAAGCTTCCTATATCAGCTCTTTAATGTTTTCTTTGAAAATCTTTTGAAATAACTTTTTTTCTTAAACCTATACCTTTGAAATCTTGAAGGAACACTGAATCTAAAGTATCTTTAAGACGTAATGCTAGAAATTCATGTACCATGTTACATTCTAAATATGACTTCATGTGATTATTTATTGTTATTCCCTTTGATAAAACTGTAGGCAATAGAAAACTTTCAAATATAGATTGTTGTTTAATTAAATATGGTTTTATGTAGAACATAAGGTATTAGAACATAGGAATTATGGAAAATGATTATACTGGAAATTCAGGCTTGATTTATGTCACAATCTAAAAATAGTATTTAAAATGCAGATAAAAATAATTTATACTATGTCCTATAGCCTTGATGAATAGGTCAGAAAAGGTATTTGCTAGAAGAACTTGGTAATGGGTTATTAATTAAATATTTTTTGAGGCACTCTGCCAGACCCCGTAAAGTGCTTTCAAAGTCTGTACTGTTTCCATAGCTCCTGCCAATGGTAAGAGTTATATTTTCACTTTTGATGTAGGGCACACATCTTATCCTTACCCTGTTACTTGAGGACACTTCCCAGGAACTTCTGCGTTTTTGGAGGTAACTCTGTCAGTTAAGTTGTGAATGAACAGTGGAGCATAAAACTAGAGCATCCCTTTATGTTGGAGACATTTATGTTGACATAAATGAAGAGAAAAGAGTTCTAAACCTTTGACTCGAGTTTCCAAATTTTGTGTTATAACTGTGATGCAGGAGTTGAGAAATTTCCATTGAAAGAGTCATTCAGTGCAGGTGATTGGTAATACTCAACTCCTAACCACAGGGCTACAGAAAAGTTAAAATTGTATAATCTCACTTTCCTTGCACTATTACTACTATAATGTTATTTTACTTGTACTTATTTTTTCTATTATGTTATATAGTTATAATTATTGCATAGAAATTTGCAGCATGCTTTTTAAAGCTTTGATTTATTTAATATACATTTTCCAATTTGCTTCATAAACTTCATAATTAATTTTAATGAAAGCATAATATTCTACTGAGTGAATATATAACAATTTAATAGTCTCCTATCAGTGGACATTAAATTATTTGAGTTTTGATTTTTATTATTAAAACTGAATGCATAGGGTGGGCATGGTGGCTCATGCCTGTAATCCCAGCACTTTGAGAGGCCAAGGCGGGTGTATCACTTGATGTCAGGAGTTCAAGACCAGCCTGGCCAATGTGGTAAAACCCCATCTCTACTAAAAATACAAAAATTAGCTGGGCATAGTGGCATGTGCCTGTGTCCCCAGCTACTCAGGAGGCTGAGTCAGAAGAATTGCTTGAACCAAGGAAGTGGAGGTTGCAGTGAGCTGAGATCGCATCACTGCACTCCAGCCTGGTAACAGAGCATGACTCTGTCTCAAAAAAATAAAAATTAACCAGACGTGGTGGTGCACACCTGTAATCCCAGCTTCTTGGGAGGCTGGGGCAGGAGAATCGCTAGAACCCAGGAGGCAGAGGTTGCAGTGAGCCAAGATTGCACCATTGCACTCCAGCCGGGGTGACTAGAGTAAAACTTCATCTCAAAAAAAAAAAAAATTGAACGCATGATAGACATCTTTGTGTAAATAGCTATGTCCATTTTTTATTTGTTCTGTTAATTATTGAATATGTAAAGTTCTAGACAGTTAATTTTGAGATCTGTTATCCAATTCACAAATTTTGTCTTCAGCTCTATCTAGCCTATAAATCAACTTATCAATTGAATTATTTCAATGAACATGTTTCTTATCTAGAATTTCTATCGTTTACATCATTTTTTCATGCAGTCTTCTTGACCAACAAGAAGAAAGCTGCATGCATCACTGAGCATTTTAAACATACTTATTTTAAAGTATGTTCCCATTTGTTTTGTTTTCTACAGTACATGGGGTGCAGACATCTTTTGTTTGTGGTGGCCAATGCTTCTCACATGTGTGTTTGCTTGTTCTTAACTTTGGCTTGCACTGCCTTATAGTCCTTTTTACCCAGGGAGGGTGGGAACTATTATTTTCCACAGACATTCCTTATGCTTCCGGCAGAGAACCAGACAGCAGTACCTTTTACCTAGGGGGCATATGTTTCAAGACCCCCAGTGGATGCCTAAAATCATGGATAGTACTGAACACTATATATGCTATTTTTAATACATACATACCTGTTATGAAGTTTAATTTATAAATCAGGCAGAGTAAGAGATAAATAATTACTAATAAAATTAAAATATGATATAATAAGATGTATGAATGTGGTCTCTCTCTCAAAATATCTTACAGTAGTACTCACCTATTTTGGTACCATAGTTGACCACAGGTAAGTGAAATCATGGAAATCAACATAGATAAAGTGAAACTTCTATACTTAGAAAGAAGTTAAGCATTCACCAATCCTGGACCTGTCATCATACCTCTTTTCTGCTCAGGGTCCATGAATCACATGCGTACCAGGAGTCTGAATATCCCAGCCATCAGCACAGTCCAGGCCTTCGTTTCCAACTTCTTGGAGTCATTCTTTCTCTACCCTTAGTCAAGGTGATGAAAATCCTTGTGCCCTTGACAGAGTGCTGATTAGTCCTGCAAATGTAGCAGCTCTCCGTGGCTTTTTGCATTTAGATCAGGTAAAGATTTCCTTGTGACTGTATCATTTCTCCTCCTTTGAGTGCCCTCAGCCATAGCTTGTATCTGGTCTTTTGTATGTGTAGCTGGTGGAGAGATTTTCCTTATCAGCTCAATTCCCCATTTTGAACTTAAATCACCAAATTACTTTACTATGTCACCAGCAACTTGTGAGTATTAGTTTCTCCATACTGACATTAGCATTGTTATCACAAAATGTATTTCCCCTGGTTTAATGGTTGAAAATGATACGTTATTACATGTAATTTTATACCTCATTACATGTAATTTTATATCACTAGTTCACAGAGAACAAGGAAGTAGATAGAATGTGCTTCCCTGAACAGATGTGTTAGAAAAGTACATATAAAAGGATTTGATCTTTGACCCTTTGCCTTGTATAATTAGTCCTCTTCTCATGCACACCCACAAAGCAGTTCAAGAGAGGGATGAAGGTAAGGTACACAGATGAAGAAAGCACATTTATTTGTGCACAGGAGCCCTGGTAATTTCTTCAAAACACCTCCTGTGAAGCCATCTCACAGACATAGAGCTTGGAAGAGTAGATTTTTTTTCATTTTCCTCGAGTATGAGAGATTCTCTTTCAGATGGTGCCATCTCTTTCTAGAAAGAATGTAACAAGAGCAGGAAAAAAACAAAACAAAACAGAGAGACCGTTTACCATGGAGAGCTATAGCCACATAATAATGTGTTTATTATGATGATAGGAATTGGTGCCTAGCAGCTGACTACTCTATTGCATTATAATTATAGGCTCTTTTTCCCTTCCTTTTCCTGCCTCTCTCCCTCCTGCCTTCCCTTCCTTCCTTCCTTTTCTTTCTATTTTTTTTTAACCTCTGTAGTGTGTTCCCTCTGAAAATGTAGACAGATATCAAAACTTTGCTCTCCTAACTCTAGTATCAGAGATAAACTGCTGACAAGCTGCATTCCATCTCCATGCATGTTTGTTGGGAGAACTTTCAGCAAAAACTATTTATATCCTCACAATTTTATGTCCAGTTAACCTGACCCATGTTATATTATACAATCTTTAAAAATGTTCAGATTCCCATATTGCTTCAGCTATTTTAGACTAGTTTCAGAAAATAGTTTTTTGGTTCATGCTTGTCATTTTCTATTCCCTTTTGCTAATGTGAATTGAAGACAACTTAGCATTCTTTTTTTTTTTTTACCAAATCGAGGGTCAGACAGGTCTTCAGACAGCAGATTTGGCTTTCACAGAGAAAAGGGGAAGAGAAAACTGCAGTTGGCCAGCATCCTCAGCATGTACTGTCTGTTCTCTGTGTGTGATCCATTTCAAGTAACTGAAATGAACGTTTTCTTACGTTATGCTTGTTCAGTATTTTGCTCTAAAGGAGTGAAGATAGTGTTATTAAGGTGCAGATACAGGGCTGTTCAGTGTGACTGGTAATTATTTCCTCTTAAGAATTGCCAGAGTATAACCATTTCCCATGTTTTTGTCTATTTTATTCTCATTTATTAGTGATCAAATATTTCAACTATAGTTTCAATTGATTCTTCTCACTATAATGTGCTTTTCAGGTATAGTGGATGAACTGATTTGATGTAAGAAGTTATAAGATTAGATATCTGCCTTACTGTAATTCTCTTCTAAACAAGCAATTCATGAAATAGCTTAAAGGACCATTGTGTTTGGCAGATTTGGATTTCCATACCAATTTCTGTTCTTCTGATACAAAAAGTTTCACATTAAATCTTCAGGAAATTTTGTTTAAATGTGCTTCAATTTAAAACAGCTTAAGTTTATTTTATGCAGTAAAAATAGTTTGTTGTGTTAAAAAAAAATAGTAGATCTTCTACAGTTTACCAACAAACTACCTATTCTACTTAATGCCCTAGGCAAAATTTACAGAAAGGGTACTTTATTGCTTCTTTGCTCCTACTACCCTATTACCCATACGTTAAACCAGGGACTCTAGGGTTCATGGGTATTTAGTAGTCTCCCTGATGCTGCTATGCCTGAGTGTAGCAGACTAGAGAGCTGAGGAATGATCTAAGATCACCAGCTCCAAAGTCCAGCCCCTCCAGGTCTACCATGATACCTAAAATTCTGCAGTTAGACTCAAAATTTCAGTTAAGATGTACCTTCAAAAAGACAGAGGTTGAATTCAGTTATAACCTGGGAAGGTTGACACACTAAGCCATTGGCATGTCAAACACATTACCACAGACTTTTTAGATTTCTTAAATCACTTTGGAAAGCAGTAGTTTTGAATGTAGTACAGTAGTGGTATAGGGTACTGAGAATGTTAAGAAATGGGGGTGTTAAAAGGGAAAGAAGAAGAACACCAAAGATAAATTTTTCTTCTTTTACAGATTTGTCTGAGGCTTACTCCATAATAATTTTAACCTTTAGGGACAGTAGAAAGCTAAAGACCAAAAGCAAATAAATACTAAGAGTAATTTGGCTCTCACCTCCAATGATAAAGGTAATAATAATGGCCATCATTTATTATGTATCTGCTATATGCCAGGTGCCATCTTCTTTTATTATAGCCTGACAATGTTGTCATTATCGTATCCACCTGGATAATCGGAAACTGAAGGCTCAGAGAGGTTAGATGATCATTTATTGGGCCAGATAGCCAGATACGTGTCAAATTGGGTTTTAGACCCAGCATGCTCCAATTCCAGAGCCCTCTACTTTGTTCATCTCACCTCATGATTTTCACTTTCTTGGTCTATTATTTTAGCCTTGTTAAAAATTTTTTAAATGTAATTACTTGGAAAAAATCAGTTGGTTAATGTCTGAAAGCATCTACTGACATTAGTATAGATATATTTTTAATTGGATTAGATCCCATAGTTTTGCCTGAGAGAGCAAGAAATGTAAGGTTCTAAAAAAGTCAACTTTACTTTTTTAAAAAATTACTCTTCTTGGTGAGATTATAACCACCAGCTCTCGGTTTTGGTGCTGAGTTCTTGGCTCTTTCCTCTGTTTTTATATGCATTTTAGTGTGATTTGGAATCTGCAGATCAGGAGAGACTGGCCAGATGCATCTTTGGAATCACAAATCATTTTCTACTTTTAAAAGGATGCTCATTGAACAAATGTATACTGAATCTAATTAAAATCCTAGATTAAATAAAAGAGATAGTCAGAAGTAGTTTGGTATGTAGTCTCTCAAAAGAAAACATACTTAAAGAGAAACAATAAGAAACTACCAAGGAATAAGAAACTATGAAGGAATAAGAAGGAATTGAAGCATTTTAAGTGTTTCCAAATATTAAATATAGCATCTACAATACTAAAAATGAAAGCATTGCTAAGAGCTGTCCTGGTATGCACAATAGAATTGAGTATTTTTCAGTTTGAATAGCTCATATGACAGAATTAGGATAATTGTTGCAAATTAACATTTACTGATTAATTTGAAATATGTGCAATGAATACTTTTAAGGTACTCCACCATGTCTACAGTGTTTTTATATATTTCCATTTTATATATGCCCACTGAATATACCCATTATGGGTAATGGTTCACAGTTGTTTATATTGTGATCTTCTGTTTTGGATCTTCTGTTTAAAGTATATTTGCATGATTGTAATTTAACATGAACCTCATTGATAATGGTGGATTTATAACTAGAGTATTTGACATATTCCTAGAAAGCATTAGTTTTGTGTTTTGCAGAAATTTATTCTATGCAGAATGTTCATGAATTTGTTCCTATGTTTTCCTTTGATGTTCCTTAGTGTCATATGGTAGCAGATAGCCTTGGGAATTACAGTTACATTTTACTTTTGTAATGTGCAAGTGTCAGTAACATTTGAATAAAGTAGATGTGATGCTTTAATTTGATTTGATTTTTGGCTTTATTAACAAATCTGTGATCATCTTTGAATTTCTTATTTATGTACTTATGTTTTGATCACTATATTCCACTTCCTTTTCAAATCCTTATTTTATAACTTCTTAAATCGAAGGTATCCTTTAAGAATTTCTAGTAAAATATCTTTGAACAACCCCGTCTTTTTCATGGATAGTTTTTCAGATATAGAATATTAAATGTTTGTTTCCAGAAAGCTAGCATTTCTATCTTGATTTTTTTAAATGTCCATAAGAAGAAAATAATTGAAACGTACTTGAAATCATTGACATTTAGTTCTGATTTTTTAAAAATTGTTTCAGTATATATTCATTGAGCACCTATCCATGTATTATAAACTGTTCATGGTTCTGGGGATATAGCAGTTAACCAAAATGAGTCCCTGTTTTTTGAAGATTATAGTTTAGTGAGAGGAAACAGGTAATAAACAAATATACATAACAGGACAGTGGTGATAATGGTTACTATTACCAGAAGAACAAAGCTAAGGTAAGAGGAAGGGTAGGAGTAGGTAAGGTAGGTGCTTGTGTGTGTGTGTGTCTGTGTGCTATTTTTGAGAGTGTGGTCATGGAACAGTTCATAGATGAGGGGGCTGTTCAGAAGAGACTGAATGATGCAAGAGAATGAGTCATGTGAACGCCCAGAGGAGGAACTTTCCAGGGAGAAGGTCAAGCAGGTACTACAGCCCTGAGGCCAGAATATGCCTGAGTTAAAAAAAAAAAAAAGTCTGAAAGGTTTGGCCATTTTCTTTTAGTGCATACTCATACAGTTCGTATTCATCTACCACATCTAACTCATGTTAAATAATACAGTAAAAGAGAAGTATGTAAATTCTGAGAAAATGGATATAATAGCAAAAATACTCCGTTTATATTAACTACATCCTAATCATTCATTCTATCATCTCACTGAGTGGTAACCAGAAAGAGCACAAGATTTTTAATCTAGCAGATCTGTTTCCAAATCCCCATTCTTCCATTATGTACCTAGTGAATGATGTTTCTAAGGTAAAGGACATGTAACAGCAGCAACAAATAAAAGCAGTTCTTATTTATTAATTTATGAAATGTGCTAATATAAATCCTAGAAACATAATGGCCTGCCCACTACATGTGCAAGTTATACTGTAATCCTGTCTCTGTTTATAAAAGGAATTTATTTTGTTTAAGATTTTTACTTGTCTGCTTGTTATTCTCTAAATGGGAACTATCTCTGGATTTCATTCAGGGCTAGTGTGAATAGAGATCCAGAGGATGCTGTTTGCTTAGACAACTTCAGGTAGTACCATTTACATTGTTTTCCCTGGAATTGTTCAAAATGGATGGATGGTCATTAACTAAACCAAGTGATCCTGGAATAGACTGGAAGCTCTTCTGTGCCTTTATCAAAATACCGCCATGGAGTAGGTAGGAAGAAATTTTGGAAACAATGATAGCATTTCTATCTTGATTTTTTTTTAAATGCCCATAAGAAGAAAATAATTGAAACATACTTGGAACTCAGTAACTCATGGTTATTGAGTTTGTACTGCATTCCAGGCTCTACTCTAAATGTCTTGCATGGATTAGCTCACCATAGACTCTGTACAATTCCATGAGGTATGTGTAGATGAGGAAACCGAATTACAGAGAGAAAAATCAAATTATAATTGATATCAAGCTCTGCTTTCCTTCTATTTAATGTCATCATTAAGTTATTTGGTACAGCTATTATTCAAACAGTATATATGCCTTTCTGATGCAGGAAATGAGATATGAATCCATCTCTGTGATGATTGCATCATCTCACTGTAGCTGGAGTAATCAGCCTCCAGAGATAACTGAATCTTTTAGCCAATTATGGTCAGAAGCAGTTCAAAGTCACACACACTAAAAAAACCAAACTTTTCTCATGGGTTAGATTCTTAACATTCTGATAGTATGAAGACTTCACTCTCCCACTGATTCATTCATTTACCTGGGATACAATCTTCCCATGAACTTATTTTTGTGATGAAAGGAAGTTACTTTTTACATTAAAATTAATATCATTTAATGTCAAGATATGTCTTTTGTACATTAGTGTAATATTGTTAGGTACTCAGGCCTGCATGTGGTTGGCTGAACTTTTTAGCAAACCCAAAGCCCCTTCCTTAATAAACCTTGTTGACCCTGCTCAAAATCCTCTTCAGGCCACCTGTTCACTGAGATGAACTGGCCCTGTGATTGTATAAATATATTTAATCATGTGTTTTTAATCTCACAGAAAGCCATCAACATTATCATTTAGCTACTTCATGTCTGAAGCATATTAGACTTTCAGCTAACACTTAGCAGCAGCCACTTAGCAGCTGCCTTGATACCAATGTGTGTGCTATCTGGTTTTTATTGGAAAGTCACCTAAAATAGTTGATTTTCCAGAAAAGGAAGCAAAGGAACATATTATATTGTTTGAAATCACATCTTCAGAAAGCCATATACCTAAACTCTGTTACTTTACATCTCTGTAAAAAAATCTCTTCGTGAGATCTGTTGTTTTTTAAAAAATGGGTATACATGTAAAGTCAGCAATTTTATAAGTTTTACTAAGAAAATAATCAGAAATGCCCTCAAACAAATACACTAGGATATTAGTAGAGAGTGTAGTAGAGAAAACATGGAAAACTCTAAATGCTGAGTGGTAGAGATTAATTATATAAATAGTGGGATGCCTGAACATGGAGACACCTTAAGGTATTTTAGAAAAGTGGTTATGTTATAATAAACATAATTGCCAAGTTATGATAGTGTGTAAAGTATGATCCCAATTTTACTTAAATTTTTTTTTAAGATGGGAATTTTTTTAAAACTATACTTTAAGTTCTGGGGTGCATGTGCAGATCATGCAAGATTGTTATATAGGTATACACATGCCATATTAAATTTTGATAGACATACATTATAACTGTATATATTGGTACTGCTACATACAGTATATTTTCTCTATTTTCTACATTTTCACATGCTATGAAAGAAAACAGTAAGATAAAAAGAGACATGGCTTCTCAAAACTCAAGATTTTCGCTTCTAATTCACACACATATGTAACATGTACAGGGGCATTCACTGCTGTACCATTTCTAAGAACTAACATTTGGAAACAACATCAAAGTCCAGCAATTAGTGATTAGATGAATAAAATATGGTATATTCGTAGGATAGAATATAATGTAGCATTTCAGCAAAAAAATAAATAAATAAATTTTTGTTCACTGGCATAAGTAGATCTCAAAAAATGTGTGGAAAAAGGACAGTACAGAGCAGTATGTGTCCACTGTTCTATGAACGGATTCACTGGTACCTAAAAATATAAGGAGGCCCCCTAATCTAATAATATTGGTTGCCAACTGGAACAAGAACTGAGAATATGAGGGGAGAGGGTCTGGAAGAAGAAATGAGAATATGAGGGGAAAGGGTCTAGTTAAAAGAGACTTCAACAAATGGATAAATGGATGGAAGTCTGTAAGCAAACATAACAACTTAACAGATGGAAGCATATGGTTCTTTCGTTATTATTTCTACTTTTCTAGGCTTTAAGAAATTTCTCAAAAAATTAAACGCTTAATTGTAGGCAAGTAAATACCATTTAATGTCAAGATACGTCTTTTGTACTTTAGTGTAGTATCGTTAGGGACTCAGTCATGCATGTGCTTGACTGAACTTTTGAGGCAAGTAAGAAAATAAAGACAAAATTTAGAGCACTCAGATTTTACAGTGAAGGAGAGAAGAGAAAAACATCAGAAGCTTGAGGGGAATACATTCTCAATAGATTTTTTTAAAAGATGGGCTATACTGAATCTGTTTCTGAATTGAAATCAGGACTCTTCGATGGGTTATGAAATCAATGTAGTGGGTCATTAGTGACCATTCCATTATTTTAGTCCATTATTTAATGTTCCCTCCATTATTTTTAATGGAATCTGTGCAGAAAAGAGTTAACAAGGTTGGGACTGCTGTCCTTAGAAGGTTCTCTTTGTAAGTTTGACGCTTGGCTGACATATGGGGACATGACTGCTAAGCCCTTTCCTACCCTGATATAAAACTTTCCCTGAATGATAAGACTGGCATACAGTGCCTAACTTGTTTGTGTACACAGTAATGCTGAAAACTTGCCTTTCTTCTAGAATTCTGGAGTTTTAGTGCTTGCTAGACAGAGGGAAGTTTTCAATAAAAGCCTTGAGTTCCAAGTCTCTGATGAACTTCCCTGATAGATGACACTTCACACATGCTATTCCTGGAGGAATTACACACATTCTGTGTGACTTCACTGGGAGAAGACTCTTGGAAATTTGAGCCTGGTCTCTGGACTTTGCCCCATGCTTCTTTTCTCTTTTGCTGTAGTAAATCGTAGCTGTGAGTACAACTTAAAATTTAAGAAAAGACATGGTCATATGAAAATATGTTTTGAAAACTTTTGATAGCACTGCCTTTCAATATGCTTAATATAAATAGTTATATGAATTTTTTTAGAATTTCATCTATGAAAGACTTCCTCTTGCCCAATGAGTTAGTATGTTTTTCTTTATTAAACAAAAACAGTTATACATCACGTGGTATTTTTCATTTGCCTGTGCACTGGGAAGTTGTTAAATGTGGGGATTCATTGTTGTCCTAAGCAAGGTTTTGAATCAGCAGTATTAGCTCTTTGTTGAACTGGCAGGTGTTCCTTCCCCCATTGGGTAGCTTTATTTTATTTTTCTCTATTGTCATAAGCTGCTTTAAGGTTGTTCTGTGGAATTATAAATTATAAAAAACAAGTATATGAATGGCTAAAATAACAAGGATAACCTATCTTGGGGAAAGAAGACTTCTGTATAGATAATCTTACTATGAGAAGTGTTCACATTTCTCTGTACTTGGTACTAGGCTTATCTGTTCTATAGGCCTTTAAGCTCAAGTGTGTATAACCCTATCATTAAAATAGGTATTAAATTCCTTTATTAATTATGTATATTTAAATGCCATTGACTTTGGGAGGTTATTATTACATCTTAACTGAGTGTATTTTTTTATTGTGGGCACTAGTCACTTTAATTTTTCTATTCAAACTGTTCAGGAGTTATTCTGATACAAGCATAGCATAATAAATGGGTTAATATATGCAGTGGTGAAAGGTCAAAATGAAACAGAATTGCCAATGCTAAAGGCAAGTATTCACTTTATAAAAGAGGGTACCATATATTTTCATGAGTCACATTTTCTGATGCATTTAAAATATTTTTTGTTACATCCAGTCTTCTAATGGTAATCAATTGAATTAGAGTTTTTATAACAACTACCCATTTCTAACACTAGCTATTCAAGAATTTGTGGTAGGGTAACATGGAATTGTTTAAGAAAAGTTTTATGTTTTTTAAAGAGACATGGTAATGAGGGCTCCTTACTTTCAAATTAGCATTAATTAGAGGTAGTATACAATCATGTAATGCTCCTGCTTTATATCTGTATTTTGTACAGTATTTTAAATAATTTATTACTTAAGCCTTCTCCCTTTCATTTAAGGAAAGTTAACAATTATTTTTATTTTTATAGGATCAGGTGACTAATGGAAATCCAGGGGGCACTGGTATTGAGTAAGAAAATAGAATTACTGATAGTATTTTCTTCAGAATTTGGCATTAGTTATACAATAGAATAATCTCATTTTATTATTTAAGGGACAGTTCTCTTTGAGCACGAGAATTTTTCGTGATAACGTAGCATCTTGTTTTTGCTGAGGACCTTTCAAACACATTAGCATTTATAAAACTTGAGCTTTAACTCACAAAGACAGTGAGAGAAAAGGAAAAGCCAACAGTGAACCAGAAATCAGACTTATTTTTTAGGGAAAAACATATATAGATGGATAAACTGACTTAGCAAAGCTGTTTGTAACTTAGACTATTAAAAAAGGGATGTCAACAAGAAAGAGGCTAGTGTGCAGCTCTGAATCTCAGGAAGTCTTTAGTAAAGATGGTAGTAGGACTAGTTGAAAACCTAAATAAGGAAAAGGAATGCTACCCAGCTCACCTCTCCCAACCACAACTAGGTGACTACCCCCCTCCCAGGGTAATGAAGACTGGAGTGTGCACTGGAGGTACTGGAGTGTAGTCAGATAGAGGCACCGTACTGAAAATAGGGACCTATGGAGAATCCATATAAAGGGTGTTAAATCTCTCTCGACTCCGTTTGGCCACATGTTCCAGCACTGGCAGCTGGACATATACCTCCAGGCATAAAACTGGAGGATTCTTCTCTGGAGTAAGTTTATAGCCCCAGGGAAAAGACCCAAGGTTACTGCTGCTTGAGACACTTGATTTCCCAGCAAAAAGACTCGCTTGCCCCTGATCACAGTGATGCAGTCAGCCAATGAGCCTGGCTCACAGATCTTCCAATTAGCTTCCTACTGCCTCACTCTTAAAATGCAAATTTCATGACACCTCCACAAGGATCTGCTTCATCCAAAAAGGGGACATCAAGCAAGAGAGCTGGCAACATGGGATCCAGGAGACCAAGGGTTTCAGTGTTGCAGGAAAGCAGCAGGTCTGGCACCAGTAGGTGTTGGAGCAGGACAGAGGGCACCAGAAAGTGTGGTCTAAGAAGCAAAAAATGGAACTTGAAAAACTAACTTACTCATCTAATTTGGTGGAAAATGATCTTCGGGGAAATTTATAATTCAAGTGGAGAGTAAAAATAAGGGTTAGAAATCAATTCATAATTAGTATAGAAAGCTAAAAAATAGGGGAAAATTGAGGTTTAGGAATGCAGTAGTTATATGAGAATAACATATTGTTAAATTCAGCAATAAGTGTTGTTTATATAGCCACAATATTCTAAATGTAGATTATTAATTAACAAAAAAACTGTACTATATCTATTGAGAGGATGGATGGAAATGGGTAAAATGGCGAGAAAGGTAGCACAGTTCTAAGTTCTAATCTTTTATAGCAGGAAGTCAGTCTCTAATATAGGAGCATAAGTATATTTAAAAACATTAAGATAATACCAAAATAAATAGCTAAGATTGGAAAACTCTTTGCCTCTGAGAAACAAAGGTTAGGGTTGGATCTCTGTTTTTATTATCCACCTTATAAGAATCATTTTCACTTTTAAAATGTATAGTATTGATAAAAATAGAGTAAGCAATACATGTAAGTGACTTGCCTAATGGTGAATTTTAAGTTTCTTAGACATGATTGTATTGTTCTGTGACTTTGGAAATGTTACTTGCCTTCTGAAAGGTATTAGTTCCATCATTTGCAAAATGAGGGTAATAATAATACAACAGAATAACCTCAAATGAATATTATGAAGAGAAAACAAAATGATGCATACAAAAGCACTTGGTATCATGTTTGGAACACATTATCAGTATTGGGTATTATTAATATTGTTTTGATATTTTACCACAAATATATTTGACTATTGAATTTATTAAGTTTTTGACAAGCTTCAAGAAATCAGATTACATCTGAATAGTACTTTGGCTTTACTTTATTACCTTTAAAGTCAGGAATTATTGTATCTGGATATTTAAAGAATTTCTAATTGAAGGTCATGTCACTGAAAGCATTGGTACTTCTAAGGCCAGTTAGAGTTATTTACTAGAACTCTTTGAGTTGTCCCTTTTAAAGTGAAGTTTTAGCTTGTATTCTCTGTTTTAAAGTGAGCCTTACCACTGACTTTCTTCACAGAATTAGAAAAAACTACTTTAAATTTCATATGGAACCAAAAAAGAGCTCACAGAGCCAAGATGATCCTAAGCAAAAAGAATAAAGCTGGAGGCATCATGCTACCTGACTTCAAACTATACTACAAGGCTACGATAACCAAAACAGCATGGTAATGGTACCAAAACAGATATATAGACCAATGGAACAGAGGCCTCAGAAATCATGCCACACATCTACAACCATCTGATTTTTGACAAACTTGACAGAAACAAGCAATGGGGAAAAGATTCCCTATTTGATTGGGAAAACTGGCTAGCCATATGCAGAAAACTGAAACTGGACCCGTTCCTTACACCTTATATAAAAATTAACTGAAGGTGGATTAAAGACTTAAAAGTAAGATCTAGAACCATAAAAACCCTAAAAGGAAACATAGGCAATACCATCCAGGACCTAGTCATGGGCAAAGACTTAATGACTAAACACCAAAGGCAATGGCAACAAAAGCCAAAATTGACAAATGAGATCTAATTAAGCTAAATTCTGCACAACAAAAGAAGCTGTCGTCCAAGTGAACAGGCAACCTACAGAATGGGAGAAAATTTTTGGAGTCTATCCATCTGACAAAGGGCTAATATCCAGAATCTACAAAGAACTTAAATTTACAAGAAGAAAACAAACCCCATCAGAAAGTAGTCAAAGGATATGAACAGACACTTCTAAAAAGAAGACATGCAACCAAAAAGAATATGAAAAAAAGCTCATCATCACTGTCATTACAGATATGCAGATCAAAATCGCAGTGATATAACATCTCACACCAGTTAGAATGGCGATCATTAAGAAGTCTGGAATCAACAGATGCTGGAGAGGATGTGGAGAAATAGGAACGCTTTTACATTGTTGGTGGGACTGTAAATTAGTTCAACCATTGTGGAAGACAGTGTGATAATTCCTCAAGGATCTACACCAGAAATAGTATTTGACCCAATAATCCCATTACTGAATATATACCCAGAGGATTATAAATCATTCTACTGTAAAGATACATGGACACATAGGTTTACTGCAGCACTAATTACAATAGCAAAGACTTGGGACCAACCCAAATTCCCATCAGTGGTAGACTGGATAAAGAAAATGTGGCACATATATACCATGGAATACTTTGCAACCATAAAAAAGGATGAGTTAATGTCCTTTGCAGGGACATGGATGAAGCTGGAAACCATCATTCTCAGTAAACTAACACAGGAACAGAAAACCAAACACCGCCTGTTCTCACTTATAAGTAGGAGTTGAACAATGAGAACACATGGACACAGGGTGGGGAACATCACACACCAGGGCCTGTTGTGGGGTAGGGTGTGAGGGGAGGGATAGCATTAGGAGAAATACCTAATGTAGATGGCAGGTTGGTGTGTGCAGCAAACCACCATGGCACATGTCCTATGTAACAAACCTGCACGTTCTGCACATGTATCCCAGAACTTAAAGTATGATTTTAAAAAAACCAAATAGTAAGAAATTAGAATCAACAAGGAAGTGAATAAAAAATAATCATCTATTTTCCATGGCATGCTATGCAGCCATAAAAAGGAATGAGATTGTGTCCTTTGCAGGGACATAGAGGAACCTGGAAACCATCATCCTCAGCAAAGTAACACAGGAACAGAAAACCAAATACCACATGTTCTCACTTACAAGTGGGAGTTGAACAATAAGAACACAGGGACACAGGGAGGGGAACATCACACACCAGAGCTAGTTGGGGGTTTGGGGACAAAGGGAGGGAACTTAGAGGACAGGTCAATAGGTGCAGCAAACCACCATGGCACATGTACAGCTATGTAACAAATCTGTACATTCTGCACATGTATCTTGGAACCTAAAGTAAAATTTAAAAATTGAAATAATAATAAATTTTAAAATAAAAATAATAAAGTAAGCTTTTAGCTTATACCTACTATGTTGCTAAACATTTCTGAAATTTGGTTCTAAGGTAGGTTTTTATGGTTCCAGTGTCTTCTATATGTAATAGTTCTTTCTTCTTGTCAAGTGTGTGGCACGTTGTTAGTGCTCATTTGATGGTTGAGAATACATGCACATAATGACTACCATTTGTGTTAGAATTGAAAATTTTATTCAGTTAGGAAAGAATCTTACTGCACTATGTATTTGGTAATGCAAATCCTTGGAAGTTTATAGATTGTTAAATTCCATGCACGATTAATCTGATTGTCAAAATCTGTCTCTAAATACCTTGTACAGATATACTAGAGAAGATCACCAGAATATTTACTAGCAGTATGTGTATTTTCTGTACTACTTCTGGCACCAGTATTCTGCCTAGTATTCTTTAGCTAACTTTCATGTGGGAATTCTTTATCTCTTCAATTAGATTAAAATGCTTTAGGGCACATGAAAGTAAAATAGGAATATGTGAATCTGTTTGCTTACTTTTCAAGAAGAAACACAGAATAAACCAGAAACAATGAAAGGGTTACCTATAGAGGTGAGTGGGAATACAGTGGATGAGATAGTAGTAAAAATACTCTGAGTATACCTTTCTGAGTACAGATACTCTCTTGAGTGAAAGTCTACCTAGTGTACTTTTCATATAGTTTTGGCACTTGGACCATATTCATGTTTTACTCAGCGAAAATAAAAGTAAATCAAAAAGGATTTCTTTTAAGAAAGCAAACCTGAAAAAAGAGTAAGAACAGAAACCAAGGAACTCGGCTGTTTATCAAATTGATTGCATAATCACATGGAAAAATTCAGGCAACTTTTAAACACAGTGCTGCGACTATGTTCCGAGTAGAGAAAGAATTTCAAATAAATCTTGGTCTGTATGTGGTGGTTTCTTGGTGCCGGTTTGTTGGTACAGGACTTGGGAAAATCTTCTGTATATATTAGAAGATGAAGCAAGTTATAAATAAGTTCATACCTGTATTCTCACTGTAGGGGGAGAGAGTTACAAATATGGAATCAGGGAAGATGAGGGAAAACCCTTTTAGTATTGGGTTAGAATTGGAGGCGTCAGTGTGAAATGATGATTTAAACAAAGAAGAAATCTGTATACAAATGATAAATGACTCTGATCACTGAAAGAGCCTAGAGGCAATGATATTCTAGTAGAAATAAATGCATCTAAAATGTGGACCTTGGTTTCAAAATATCATTCTCCATTAAAAGAAACAGGACTCTGGAGAATCAGCTGATCCGGGCTGCAGGACGAGGAATCATTGAAGACTAATGCAGACCGGTTAGAAGGATGATGAGTTAAAGAGATCTCCACTGGCCAAATGGGGACAATTTGAAAGAGAGTAATGGATTATAACATAAGGAAGAAAAAAAGATATTCTAAGTTGATGGTGATGTTTTTTAAAAAGTGGCATGAAAAATGCTTTTTTAAACAAAAGAATGTGAGCTAACAAATGTAGAAGGAATAATAGAACTAGAAAAATCAGCATTTGCAAGCAACCATGCAGGGTTGATTCAGGTCATCAGTGGATGGTGAAACCTCTGGGTAAAATATTTTTGGGGAACAAAATATAGTCGCATGGTTAAGTATCAACTACAGATTACATATTAATTTAAAAAGGAAAAAGTAATTTTTCCTTTCAATAGAAAGATCTTGCAGACCTCACCATAACTAAGTGATCAAAGTTGTCGTCAGGAGTAATAGGATAAACTGAGTCTGTGCTTCTTGACCTGACATAATGGAAAATACACATCACCAAAAATGTCTAACTAGACTTTTATTTAGAGAAAATAATTTACAAATTCAGACTGTGGCACATTCTACAAAACATGCCTGAATAGTTCAAATTTTTAATTACAGGTTATTTTTTACAAAGTGGAAGGATTAAAACAGGTGAAAGAGAAATGACAAGTGGATTGCGTGATCCTTGATTGGGTACTAAATATTTTTTTTAATCAGCTGTAAAAAACATTTGGGGAACAATGGGTAAAATACGAATACGGAGTTTATATGAGGTTAAAATACTTCATTTGTGCCAAGTTTCTTGATGAGATGATTATATTTTGGTTAAATAAAAGAATGCTGCTAACTTAATGGTTATGCATAAAAGAAAAAAGAAGTGTGTATAGAGAGACAGAAAAAGGAAAAGAAAGACTTGGAATGTTTCAAAATAGAAAGCTAGAAATAAATAATTTGAGGAATATGTTATGACCACATAACGCATTCTTTTTTTTTAAAGTGCTTTAGTAAATTCTTTGCCAATACAGGGACTTGGTGAAGAGTTTGAAGTTTTGATTTTATGAAACAATTCACTTAGAATGGAATTGAAGGCAATCAGCAGTTTTCCTAAAATGTGGACTAGATGTTAGTTAAATGTTTTGAAAATATGTGATCCAATAACATTGAGGCATTAGGATGAATTTCCAGGTTGCCACTTCAGTTGCATACCCTTTGAAAATCCTTTTCCTTGAAAATCATGTGTCATCATCTGTTTTTTGGGCAAGTGAAAAATCCTCTATTAAAATAATATATATAAAAGTAATATGTTGCCATTTTTGCCCCACAGGTAAGTTGCTGTTTGCCTCTTAGCTTAGTCCGCTTTGTGGAGAAGAGCACAGTAATCCTGGGCGAGGTACTGCAGGTGCTGTGAAGGCATCCCGCCTGTCTCAGGGGTCAAGTGCTGATCTCTCTTTGTGCTACTTCTCCCCTGCAGTGCTGCTTGGGTGAATTCCCCATGCCAGACTTCCCACTCTCTGTAGAACTTCAGTTAGAGCTGTTCATGAGAATGATAAACAGCTACCAGTGCAATTCGGAGACACCCGCTGACTCGGCCTCAGATGTCTGCCAAGATCTTGATTATTCTATTTTAGTGTATTTCAACAAACAGTACTAAGTGCTTACTGTATGCAGGGCAGAGTCCTGGTGTTCCCTAAGATGCCAAGACAAATAAAATGTGATATGTACCTATGAGAAGTATATAATCCAGAGAAAGAGGGCTTGAGACAAATTAATGTCGGTTATTAAAAAGGAAGAGAATGTGAAGTGATTTCAGAGGCAGACAAACAATATTCTGTGAGCATTTGATATTCACAAGTCCCCCTAGTTTTTACTACTGTCATGCAGGTCTTTCTCAGAATGGAGGGCTGCAGCCTAGTCATCCAGATGGTTTAGGACTTTACAGAATCATGATTCATGAATGTGAGATCTGGTTGTTGTTTTTTCAAAAAATTTCCCTGCTTTCTGATGTTAATTATCGCAACTGGACTGCCAAGTGAACATCTGTTCAGGGTAGGATTCTAGATAAAGCCTTGCTGCTTTGGCTTGTCTTGTTGGAAACTATTCTTACTTCATAAAGAATGTTAGATAATCTCCATAAATATTGTATACTATGTATGGGCTATTACAGGTCAACACATGCCTAGAAAATCCACAGAAGAGAGGAAATCAACAAATAAATTCTCTAACATATATTAAAGCTTACAATTAGTAAGATACATAGAAGCGTTAAGATAATAATATTGCCATTTTGGCTTATCCAATTAAAGGCAAAAGTTTTGGAGGATTTTCTTGCATTGTTTTTGTTTGTATGCTTATTTTTCTAAATGATAGAACTCATCAGGACAAGTTGTAGTTACTATCATGGAGTGTAAATAAATATGGCTTTTAGAAAGCAGTTTGGCAAGATGTGTTAAAAGTCTTACAATAATCAGATACTTTAACCCAATAATTTCAATTCTGGGAGTCTCCCCTAAGGAAACACAGAATAAACTTTATGCAAAAGTTATTCATCCCACATTATTTATAATAACATTAAGTTGGAGACAGCCTCCTTGTGGAGTTTAATGGTGGTTCCTCTACTCTCTGAAGTATTATACAATGTTCAGAAATAATGATTTCAGACAGTAATGGAAAATTCTTACCTTATGTTACGTGGGATACCAAGTTGATAAATATCATATATTCTACAAAGAATCATATGAGATTGGTAGTATCAGGATGGGAAGACAAAGCCTGATTTTTTTCTCCTTTTTCTGTTTTCCCAATTCTCTTTATGAAATCATTTATTAGCTGCACAAACACAAGTGACCTTACTGTCCCTGTATAACTGAAAAATTGACTAGGAAGGTCAGACATTTTCACTTCCCCATGCCTTCCCCCCTTTTTTAATGAGATGGAGTCTCACTCTGTCACTCAGGCTGGAGTGCACTGTCAAGATCTCACTTACTGCAACCTCTGCCTCCCAGGTTCAAGCCATTCTCCTGCCTCAGCCTCAAAAGTAGCTGGGATTACAAGCATGCACCACCACACCTGTCTAATTTTCGTATTTTCAGTAGTGCTGGGGTTTTACCATGTTGCCAGGCTGCTCTCGAACTCCTTACCTTAGGTGACCTCTTTACCTTGGCCTCCCAAAGTGCTAGGATTACAGGCTTGCACCACCATGCCTGGCCTGTTCTCTTACTGGTTCTAGCAAGTGAGGCCCACAGCAAATCTATGGAATAAAAGAAAATGCATTTCTATTCTCCCTCACAACATTAAGAGATTATTCAACAGTTAGGTAAAATTTACATAGCTCTATTATATACAGTACAAATTCAGTGAAATTTTAGGTAGTAACAGTTATGAAAATTAGCGCATTAACAAAATAAGTAACAATTAATGTTCTTTAACCTGAGCAGCCTAGGAGACTCTGGGGAAGTTGGACTAGGAAGAATGAGCAGACTGACAGGGCCAGAAGGGTTTTCCTTCTCTACGTCTCTGCCCTTTTTCTTCCAATTAGCACATTGGGTGCAACAGCTGAACCACAGCCAGCCAGGGATATGGCTGTTCCTTTAAGGGAGGCTGGGCTTCTGGCTTACATGTGGCCTCTGCCCTGGTAGTTATGATTGAACATTTTTATCTTCTTATAAACCAATGATGAAGGCCAATTCGGCTGTCATCTCTCCCCACCCCATGAACCCCTTAAAATAGTCCAGAACAGGATGCTGATTTTTCTACTTACAATTACACATTGCACACTAGACAAAACAAACAGATGCAATCACAACTTCCTTCCCTTTAATTAATGTCCTTTGGACTAGTGGCCTGGTGCTCTCCTTTGTCACCTGTGTCCCTGCTTGACCTTTAGTTTTCTGTGGCTGGAGACCCATTACCTGATTGTTTAGGAAAAACCTCCCACTATATTAACCTCTTTTTGAATTGCAACAATTATTTCTTAAACACCTACTTTATGTCAGGTTAGTGAGCAAGGTATTAGAGATGCAAGAATAAATAAAGTACAGTTTCTGCCCTCAAAGAATTTATAGGATACTAGGGAAAACAAACAATTAGGCTAGAGTAGCATAAGTAAAAATGACAGGAATAAGCAGAGGTTGCTACAGGAGCAAGTCCTGTTAAGGATAACCGGATACAGTTTTGAGGGATTACAAAAGGCTTCCAAAAGAATTTGGCGTCTGAGATAAGACCTGAAGGATTTAAGCGAGAAAAATATGTGTAAAGTATGTCCTGGGTAGAACAGAAGCATGCAGAGCAGCCCAGAGGCAAAATCGAATATGACTGAGGCATAACCTGTGATGGGGCGAAAGGGAGTCCAGAAAAGTGGTCATCTCTTTCACCTGAAGGTAGTTTTTACTTTATCCTGAACACATGGGCATTATCAAAGTATTTTAATTAGTGGAATCATGTGATCAGACTTGTGTTTTAAAAAGTATGCTCCAGAGAAGAGGGTACCCTTGTATACTCTACATGGGAATATAAAGCAGTACAGCCATTATGGAAAACAGTATGGAGGATCCTCAAAAAACTTAAAATAGAACTCTAGGTGATTCAGAATCTCACTGTTGCGTCTATATCTCAAGGAAATGAAATTAGTATGTTGAAGAGATGTCTGCACTCCCATGCTCATTATGCACTGTTCACAATAGCCAAGATATGGAAACCAGCTTTGTCCATTGACTGGTGAGTGGATAAAGAAAATGTGATATATTTAACAATGGGATATTAATCAGTCTTTAAAAAGAAGGAAATATTGTCATTTGCAGCAACATGGATGAACTTGGAGGACATTATGTTGAGTGGAATAGACCAGGCACAGAAAGACAAATGCCACATGGTCTCACTTATATATGGAATCTTAAAAAGCCAAACTCCTAAGAGCAGAAAGTAGAATGTTGGTTACCAGGGGATGGGCCTGGGGAGAAAAGGACTAAGAAGATGTTGTTCAAAACATGCAAAATTTCAGTTAGGAGTAGTAAGTTGAAGCAACCTATTGTACAACGTGGTGACTGTAGTTAGTAACGATGCATTGTATACTTGAAAATTGCCAAGAGGTTAGATTTTAAGTACTTTCGCCACAAATAAATAAATATGTGAGGTAAACAGAATGAAACAAAGAGTACTCCAGAGCTTGGATTAACTTAGTGGAATTGGAGATCAAAAGGTGTAAATATTCTTTGAAGAATTAATAAAGTATGATTTGTTGATGGTTGAGGGAGAGAGGAAGCAGAAAAAAAGTCGGGAGGGGATACTGCTTTGCTTTCAGTACCGTTTTCTGTGGTAAGGAACGTGCAGTGGCTCATGCCTGTAATCTCAGCACTTCGGGAGGCCAAGGTGGGCAGATTGCCTGACCTCAGGAGTTCGAGACCACCTGAGCAACAGGGTGAAACCCTGTCTCCACTAAAATACAAAAAATTAGCCAGGCTTGGTGGCTCATGTCTGTAATCCCAGCTACTTGGCACGAGAGTCATTTGAGCCCAGGAGGCAGAGGTTGCAATGAGCCGAGATCGTGCCAGTACACTCCACCCTAGGCAACAGAGTGAGACTCTGCCAAAAAAAAAAAAAAACAAAAAGAAAAAAGAACATGAAGGAAAGTGGGTAGTCAGGGGCACATGGGAGGTGATGAGTTTTAGACTATTGAGTTTGAGGTATTTGACTGAAGACATCAAGTAGGAAATTAAACATAGGTATCAGAAACTTAGTATAGAGATCTGGATTGGTGTTTTACATGTGGAAGCTTTCACCATATATGTGGAGTCGAAACCATGGGAGTGGAAGAGCAACCCTCAGGAAGATTAACCAATGAGAACAACCCATTATAAATGCAACCTCAGAGACTCAGGAAGCCTTAAAGGATAGACGCAGGAAAAATCCACAAAGGGACATGCAGGGGACAGAAGAAAGTCAGGAAAACCAATAATATGATATGCTAGGGGTCAAGAAAGAAACAGAAGTCAACAGTGTCAGATGATGCAAAGAAGGCAGTAAGGTAAGGATTCAAATGGACATTTAGTAACCAGAGGTTAGCAGTAGTTTTGTAGAGAATGACTTCAAGTGGAGGAGGTGAGACAGATAGCAGTGTGTTTTTAAATGTGGACATGAACACAAAAACATTCAATAATCTTTCATTTGCCTTGGTTGAAAAATGGAAAGAGGATAAGGAATAGAGACCAAGGCACACAAAATCCTAACAGTTTTTTGTTTTCTTTTGATTTTATAATGGGAGAAACTTGAGCACATTTATTAGCTTGAGTGTCTGAAGTTAACAGAGGGAGATGAGATCCCTGTCAAGGCAGGAGGAAATAATCATCCTAGAATGCTTGGAAAGTCCTGCTTTCTACCAAGAGAGGAAGGAAGGAAGAGGAATTTCCAAATGTTCTCCCTTGTGAGTGGAGAACAGAAAGTTGAAGGTGTTCTTAGCTGACCCTGTTGGATTTTTACTCTGTCAAGTACAAGGTGAAGTTTTTGATTGTGTGCATGTTGGTCAGTTGAAAGGAAAAGTTAAAAGTAAGGCCTTAAAGAGGGAGGTGAAATGGTTCACGGGTAAGGAAGGAGCACCCCAGAGGATCCCAGAAAAGGCTGCTGCACAGTGCTGATCGCCCATGTGAGCGTGGAGACCATCTGGTTGTCCACAGCACCGAGGGAGATGCAAGTTAGACTGCTTATACTTTTCAGAGTATCACATCCAAAAATGCATTAACTGCCTTTGATGAAATATTTAAGAATTCTCAGTGGCCATTGAGAATGGCAACATGGCATTATTATTCTAAGCAGCCAGTTTTGCAAAACCGGGATAGACATCTGCAGTGACATAGTGGCAATGTGTCCAGGGTCTGGCAGTGACTAGCCTTGAATTAAATCTTTAGTACTTTCTTTCTGGGTGAACTTGGGCAAACTAATTCTATACTTGGAATCCTGGTAGGGTCTTTATCGGGAATAAAGGAGGTTAATCAATGGAAAATGCTTAGAATAGTGCCTGGCACATATTAAACACTTAATAAATGTTAGCTGTTGCTATCATCATTATCATTATCATTAAGTTTATTGTGATAGTAGCATACATTTCTAGGATTATACAATTCAAGCCTTTACTTTAGAGCATTGAGAGCATAAACATGTCATCAGTACTCCACATTTCTGTGTACAAAGAATGACAAAATGTATTCCTGCTTTGGGAAGAGAACTTTGAAACAAATATTTAAAACATTTCTCTGAAAAAATATAGGAAATCAAAGTTAAGTGTTATTCAAGTCACCTTTTTTTAAGTAGGCAAGTTTGCATATTCAGTAATTAAACTCTCCAGGAATTGTATTGCTTCCCTGGGTGACTCTTGACCCTGAAGTGGGGTGTGAAATCTGCCCAAATCTATCTCCCTTACTGGATGAAAAAAGTGAAAAGAAATAAAAATGAACCATGATACAGTAGTTGTAGAGTAGTATTATTTTTACATGTAAAGAGTAATTGTGTTTGGGATATAGTAAATGTTTAATTAACGTTAAATATATTAATGTTTATTGTTATAATATTTGTTGAAAGAACAGGACGTAATTTGTCCCGTTCTTTTATAAATTTTTTAAATTATTTTAGAAATTTCTGTGGGAACATAGTAGGTGTATATGTTTATGGAATACATTAGATATTTTGATGCAATGTGAAATAAGCACGTCATGAAGAATGAGGTATCCATTCCCTCAAGTATTTATCCTTTGAGTTACAAAAAATCCAATTACATTCTTTAAGTTACTTTAAAATACACAATTAAGTTATTATTGACTGTAGTGACCCTGTTGTGCTATCAAATAGTAGTACTTACTCATTCCTCTGGGTTTTTTGTACCTATGAACCATCCCAACCTCCCCCCTTCTCAGCCTTTAGTACCCGTCCCTTCTACTCTCAATGTCCATAACTTCAATTGATGTGATTTTTAGATCCCAAAAATAAGTGAGAACATGCAATGTTTGTCTTTCTGTGCCTAGCTTATTTCACCTAACATAATGATCGCAATTTCCTCCATATTGTTGCAAGTGACAGGATGTCATTCTTTTTTACGGCCAAACAGTACTCCATTGTGTATTTGTACCACACTTTCTTTACTCATTTGTCTGTTGATGGACACTTAGGTTGCTTCCAAATCTTAGCTGTTGTAAACAGAGCTGCAACAAACATAGGAGTGCAGATATTTCTTGATATACTGATTTCCTCTCTTTTGAGTATATACCCGACAGTGGGATTGCTGGATCACACAGTAGCTCAATTTTCAGTTTTTTTGAGGGACCACCAAACTGTTCTCCACAGTGGTTGTACTAATTTACATTCCCACCAAAAGTGTGCAGAGGTTCCCTTTTCTCCGTATCTTTGCCAGCATTTGTTATTGCCTGTCTTTTGGATACAAGGCATTTTAACTGGGATGAGGTCATATCTCTTGTAGTTTTTATTTGCATTTCTCTGATATCAGCGATGTTGAGCATCTTTTCAGGCCTGTTTGCCATTTGTATATGTTCTTTTGAGAAATGTCTATTCATATCTTTGCCCATTTTTTAATCAGATTATTGGATTTTTTCCTATAGGATTGTTTGAGCTCCTTATATATTCTGGTGATTAAACTCTTGTCAAAGGGGTAGTTTGAAAATATGTATTCACATTCTGCGGATTGTCTCTTTACTTTGTTGGTTATATCCTTTGCTGTGTAGAAGCTTTTTAACTTGATGTGACCCCATTTGTCCAGTTGCTTTGGTTGCCTGTGTGTCACGTTCTTTATACCAGATATAGTTTGTTAGTTTACCTTAATCCCTGTTTTTTGGTTCAGTACTCCTTTAAATATATGACGAAATCTACAAGTATCTACTCCCAACAATATACAGGTAAATAACACACAAAGATAACTTGAGGATCTCAGGTTAGGACCTGAGATACAGGTAAATAACACACAAAGATAACTTGAGGACCTTTTTATATGCCTGTTTGCCATTTGTAGGTCTTCTTCTGAGAAATGTTAATTCACATCTTTTGCCCATTTTTAAATCAGATTAGTACATACTTATTTGGGAACTACACTGAGTGTATACAGTGTATATTTTGGAGCTATACTGAGTGAATATAGTACAACACTTTTTGGAACAACACTGAGTTTTTCAGTGTATATACTTAGTGTAGTTCCAAAAGAAATATATTTCTAAAATATATGTTATGGCAAAATTTATTATAATTCAGTTTTAAAAAGTGGAAGGAGCATAAAAGAAAACTGGAAATAATAACTAATGCAAAATTGCACTATATGAAAATGCTTAAATTATGCAATTATTCTCCCTTTACACTGGTACCTATGTTTTACTTAGGAGAGAATGGTGTAAGAGCTTTTTAAAACAATTTTTTTAAATTTTACTTATTATTTTTTCTGTTAAAGTACTGTGAGGTATTCCACTGGGGTTTTTTTACTGCTCATGTAAGTCTTCTGATGTGCTCTCTATATTACTGTCTTTTTATATATTTTATCATAGCTAGTTTTCGTAAGTAAATTGTTTCAATCAGAACTTCACATTTGATTTATCTCAGTTGTGATATGTGAGAAAATATTTACTTTGTTGGCCAATAGCAAACTCAATAAGTTTTAACTCTATCGCAATCACCCTAAGAAATTAGAAAGCTCGGTTGAAGCAGAACAGGATTTTCTAGACTGTATTTTCAGTAAGAAGACATTTAACACTGAATATTCCAATCCTGTTTCAGTCTAATTACAAACTTTGCAGTAAGAGTTTGGAGTTTATTCCTTCAGCACGCAAGTCTTTCTTGGACACCTCTCTAATCCAGTAATATTTTTAAGATAGATTGTTATACTCCTAGAATATGTTTTCTCCCTAATTTGAAGGTATTAAACATCAAAAGCAAAGACAGATTTTTAAAAAACATATATATTCTTTTCTTTTTTCATATTTAAATACACTTTAGTTCCTGGGGGATATAAAGGAAAATATGGTTCCTCCACACTAAACAGTATTTTATATTTGGAAGTAATGAATAGAAGCCAGGAAGGAGGAAATTATTTCTTTCTTTATTGAATCTAAAAACTCCAGGTAATGAACAGACTATTCTCGAACTGGGTGGATGGTACACAAAGATACTTTGTTTCGGCATGAAAAGGCTCTGTTGAAATTGCTGTTAAAGAACTATGTTAACTTGGTTTAACGTCTAAGAAGGCATTGATACTTGCCAATTTTGAAAGACCAAAATCTGTAGGGGGAAGAAGTTTAAATGGTTGTTAGTAAAAATGTAGAACATGCATTTTTTTTAAAGTGTCAAACATGAATTTCCTCCAGGTTTACAATTATTATCATAAGAAATGATCTTGTTGCCTTATTTGTTAAGTAGTTTTGAAGATGAAAAGTTTGGAATAAAAAAAGAAAACTATTTTGAAATCAGCTACATAAAAGGAGCATTGCTTTCTGTGTATTAGCTGAGATGACAACAGCACTATGTGGGGTCGGATTCCCATAGGGCTTAATTTACTTAGGACATAGCTGCTGTATTAGTCCATTTTCATGCTGCTGACAAAGACATACCTGAGACTGGGAAGAAAAAGAGGTTTAATTGGGCTTACCGTTCCACATGGCTGGGGAGGCCTCAGAATCACGGTGGGAGGTGAAAGGCACTCCTTACATGGCAGCAAGAAAAAATGACGAAAAAGCAAAAGGGGGAACCCCTGATAAACTCATCAGATCTTGTGAGACTTATTTACTATCACAAGAATAGCATGGGAAAGACCAACCCCTATGATTCAGTTACCTCCCACAAGTGGGAATTCTGAGAGATACAATTCAAGTTGAGATTCGGGAGGGGACACAATCAAACCAAATCAGCTGCTTTCTCCACCACACACTAAAGAGGATTAGAATAAAGCCCAGAATTCATCAATGCAAGATGTGAGATAGAAACTGAGACTAAGAAATGTATTCAGAAACAAACTTAAATAAATTCCTAATTTTGATAGGTAGAATTCTATACCCGTAATTCTCAATAATCTGTTTTATTTTCAAGACCAATCCAAAGATTTGGTTTTACTGCCAATTCTGCATCTGTTATTAACCATAGTTAGGAAACACTTGTGACATATATGTGTGTGTGTGTGTGTGTGTGTGTGTGTGTATGTGTGTATATAATGTTCTTATTAATCTGACACTTATGCCATATGTATAATGTTCTTATTAATGCTCTACTATAAATAAAAACATTAATAAGAAAAAAATAATTCCACATCCTGCAAAATCAATTTTAGTGATTCCTCCTTTTCTCTCAGTGCATGTTTTTCCATATATACTTTTATATACTTATATTATGTAAATATAATTTTTATTATGTTTTCTCACCTAACATTATAAGATACTCTTTTTTATTTTTTTTTTTTTCTACTTAAAACTTTAGACATAGCTAGACCTCCTCATTGAGATACTTTTCATTCTTCATGGTTTAACTAAAAGGCTACTTCCTCCACCAACAGTCAAAACTAATTCTCCTCTGTTCTTCTAATTCTCCTCTGTTCTTCTCTGCCTAAACTATGGTTATTTATGCCCATGTATCTCTACCCTGATAAACTGAAAACTACTTGAGGACAGCAGTTTATTCATCTTTAAATTCCCCATAGTAGCTAGTTGAGTGTCTTATTCATGGTCAACACTGAATATGTATTTGAGTATTGAAACAAATTCATAGAATCATTTAGGGCAATGTGATTTAAGATATTGAAGTGAAAAGAAGCAAGCCAGGCAATAGGAGGAAAATACCAATGAAAAGAGAGGAGATGTGATAATACTAATTTTTCATGAAGGGGATGTAGAATTTGTATAAAAACAGCAAACAGAAGACTGTAGATATGAGTCATACCCTGGGTGCACTGAGCAATAGTGCAGTTAAATATATAAACCAAAAGTTGCTAGAAATACATATATAATTTTTAAAAGATTATAGTAAGCAATTTTAATACTCATCATTCAGAATCAGTTCAAGTGGACAAATAAGAAGGTCATAGATGAATTGACTTAAAGCATCATAATTGTAGTTTAATAGAAGTCTGAGTAGAATCTTATAACTCTCTTGAATAGAGTAAAAATATTTAATGTCCAAGAAACATTTTTTTAAATCTGTAATTGACCAGAAATAAAAACCTTAATTTTTTTTTCTTTCTTTCTTTTCTTTTCTTTTTTTATTTTTGAGATGGAGTTTCACTCTTGTTGCTGAGGCTGAAGTGCAATGGTGCTGTCTCGGCTCACTGCAACCTCCACCTCCTGGGTTCAAGTGATTCTCCTGCCTCAGCCTCCCGAGTAGCTAGGGTTATAGGCATGCATCACCACACCAGGCTAATTTTGTATTTTTAGTAGAGATGGAGTTTCTCCATGTTCATCAGGCTGATCTCGAACTCCTGACCTCAGGTTATCCACCCACGTTGGCCTCCCAAAGTGTTGGGATTACAGGAGTGAGCCACCGGGCCTGGCCAATATTTCTTAAAATAAGATTCTTTTTTGAGAGAGAGTCTCTCTTTGTCACCCAGGATGGAGTGCAATGGCACAATCTTGGCTCACTGCAGCCTCAGCCACCCAGAATCACGCGATCCTCCCACTTCAGCCTTCATAGCAGCTGGACTGGGACTACAGGCATCTGCCACCATGCCTGGCAAATGGGGTTTCAGCATGTTGTCCAGCTGGTCTCCAACTTCTGAGCTCAAGCCATCCACCCACCTTGGCCCTTCAAAGTGCTGGGATTACAAGTGTGAGCCACCACACCCAGGTAAAATTAGGATTTTTACAGTAAACTTACACAATTCATAATTAGGTAAAGTTGAAAATAAGTAATAGGAAAAAGTTACCAAAATTTATCTGTATCAAAACTAAGAAATGCTTAAAGAGGAAGAGAAAACAGATTATAAACTGCCTAGAAAATAAGACAGAATGTTTTATATCGAAATTTTTGGAACATAGAAAAAAACTGTATTCATTACTAAAGAGTAAAAGCAGAAAACAAAAGGACAGGGACTAAGGACTCATCTTAAGGAATTAGAAAAAGTAACATAGTGAACCAAATAAAAGCAGAAAGAGGAAAATCCAAAAGGTAAAACCGAAAGAAAGAAAAACAAAAAGAAAAAAAGCAGCACAAAAGATAAGTCCAAAATGCTGGTTACTTTAAGGAATCAAAGATAAACCTATTTAAATGCTTGGTTTAAGAATAAAAGAAAGCGAAAATGAACAAAATAAGAAAGAGACAGATAAGAGAGACAGGATGAGAAAAAAGAAAGTCATAGAAAGATAAGGAATGAAATAATATTTAATTGCAACTGAAGTGAAAACCTAGGAAACAGATATTTTCCTAGAAAAAGACATACCTTTATATATTCTATGTATTTGGGTCATTCACGTTTTTTACTTCTTCTTAGATTAATTTTGATAATTTGGAATTCCTGAGGCCTTCTCTTCTTTTTGTTTTCCTTTGGTTTTTTTAATAGGGTTGAGGATAACCCTGATTTTCACACCTGCATGATGGCTTTGGTTTCTGAGTGTCACACTTTTATAAACCAACAAATCAAGGAAGAAGGAAGGACTTCAAATAATACATGAGGAATACTTGAAGAAGTGGGGATGTTTACCTTAAAAAGTCTGAAGGGATATGATAGCTGTTTTGAAGTATTTGAAGGTCCATTACCAAAAGGCAAGCACATCCTATAAGACCCAACAGGGAATTAAAAACACCTTGTTGTGTACAGGGAACAAATTTGGGGAGCTAGTAGATTACTCTTCCGGGCCAACATGTCTATTTTCCCATAGCGTACCTACATCTACTGCCTTAAATGTGCCAATGCTTGAATCAGTGGCAGTTGTCTGCCTACTCCTAAGGTTTAAAAATTGCCTGGAATTTACAAAATTTAGCTTTCTCATTTTACTGTTCAGTCATTAAGAGAACTTACTATGATTTGTGGAAAGACACCTTTATTTTCTATAACTAAACTACTGATGGCCTATGCTTTTGTTTGTGTTTGGCATTTTTAAGATATGCAAGCATATTTTAAAGGCCAAAAGAAAGAAACCAATCAAGAATGACTTATAAATACATATGTAGAAGTTGTAAAAGGTTTCTTGTGAGTTCAGTGAAAGTCTTTAAAACTTAAGTAGTTTCTTAAACTAGTACCTAAAATTTTCATTTGTTCCTTTTTATCAAAATTGAACATTTAGGTGAGATTTTTTTTTAAGGCTTCCCTCTCCCACTAGAATAATGCTAATTTCTACCCAGGGATACTGGCTCAGCTAAAAACATTTCCCACGTCACTTCATGCCTACTACTGTGAACGATGTGTCTATATTTCCATAACTATATGTCTGAATTTCCAACTTGGTCAACTTTATAAGAAAATAGGGGCATTTTTGACATAAAGTTGTATGGTTTGTTTTTCTTATTGCATCATTATTCAGTCTTCTTTTTGCAATACAATATATTCATGTAGTTTGTATTTTTATTTATATTTCTTTCAATATATGCTTTTGGAGGGAGAACACTAAATTATGAATGAGAATACTGAATTATGAATTGTGAATGATTGTAAAATCCAAAGCACTCAAAAAGAGTAATAAACATTAAAGAGTTTCTAATTCCTAAAACTAAATTTCATGAAATGCTACTTTCTAAATATCAAGGAAGACAAATATCAGCAAACTTCTACTGAGTATTCCCTACTGTTCCAAGTGTTTTATGTAAATTAATGTGTACCCCTCTAATCAACCCAATTTAATTGGTAAATTCCCATCTCGATTTACAAATGCAAATGCCAGAGAAAGGAGATATTAAGGAAAGATGATGATTAAATGAGGGGCTAAATCTATTCTTTTAACCAGTATGCCCTGTAGCTTTCTAAGGTAGAGCTAAAGCTTTAGAGAGCTTAAATGAAATTTCAGTTTTTTTCTATAAGCACACATCTCAGAATTATGGTATTTTAGAACTAGTGAAGTACTTAAGGTCAATCAGTTCATCTTTAAGAGAACTGGTTTTATGTATCCCTGGAACTCAAGGGCACCAGACATAAACAATACCAGGAACTTTTATCTGATTCAGATTTTAGAGTTCTTTTAATAAATTACCTGTGTATTGCAATATATAAATGGCAATTTTATATATCCAGAATATATAAAGAACTCCTGCAAATCAGTAAGAAAAATGCTGCCAACCAAGCCACCAGAAAAATGGTAATGTGAAATACCAGGCAGATATTAAAAACAAAAGACAAGGAAACTCATTGCATGGTGATATGAAAATCACCAAAATATTTGTCAAGTGAAGAAAGCCAGATGAATATTATTTGCTAACATTTGGGTTAAATACTTAAGTTAAAAAGAACAAAATACATATATTATTATTTCTTGTATATGCTTTAAAAGTTTCTGGAAGGAAATGACAACCATTTTGTGGGGTGAGTGGAGAAAAGAGGACAGTTCTAAGAGATAATTTTATGTCTACTTTATACTTTTTGGTTTATGAACTATGATAAATTTTGAACTTATTTTAAAAAAACGAATTAAAAATTTAAAAATTTGCATAAGTGGGTAAGGGAGCACGAATATTAGGATAGTGAGGAGGGAAGAAAGAAGTTTAACTAATGTAAAAAATATGATTGTAGAAAAGTACATATGGACTGGTTTAATAAAACATCAAAATCTCATTAATTGTACAGTTATCACTTTAACTACAATATTTAAACACTTTTTGGTGAATCATTATTAATTCTTTCAAAATTACATATCAGTGTGGTTTTCATATGCTTTTCCCTGATGAAAAGCATATTCATGAAGATGAATACATTTTCATATGTTTACTGGCCATTTGGACACTGTCTTTTGTGAAGTCCCTATTAAAGTCTCTTGACCATTTTTCCTGTGGGTTTGTTGTGTGCATTTTTCTCATTGCTTTCTCATTCTTTATATGTTTTGGATATACAAAACTTGCCATTTACATATTCCAAATATCTTCTCACAGTTTTGTTTGCATCTCTACTTTCTTAACAATATCAATTGGTAAACAAAGATTTAAGTTATATTATCCAATTTATCAATATTTTATGGTGTTTTTAATGTCATGTGTAAGAAATCTTCTCCTTCTCCAAGGTCATGAAGATACTCATTTTGATCATCTTTAGAAGGATTTTTGTTCACCTTTTATATTTACAGTTACAGTCTACCTGGTTTGAGGTAGAAGTCAAGACTGATTTGTTTTTTGTTTTTTGTTTTTTTTTTTGCAGCTCCTCATCTTTTGAAGTTTTTTTTTCGATTTTACTTTTATTTATTTATTTTTTGTTATACTTTAAGTTCTGGGATACACGTACACAACTTGCATGTTTGTTACAGAGGTATACATGTGTCATGGTGGTTTGCTGCACCCATCAACCCGTCATCTAGGTTTTGAGCTCCTCACGCATTAGGTATTTCTCCTAATGCTATCCCTCCTCTTGCCTCCCACTCCCTGACAGGCCCCAGTGTGTGATGTTTCCCTCCCTGTGTCCATGGGTTCTCATTGTTCAACTCCCACTTATGAGTGAGAACATGCGGTGTTTGGTTTTCTGTTCCTGTGTTAGTTTGCTGAGCATGATGGTTTCTAGCTTCATCCATGTTTCTGCAAAGAACATGAACTCCTCTTTTTTCTGGCTGCATAGTATTCCATTTTTATGGCTGCATAGTATTCTATAGTATATGTGTCACATTTTCGTGATCCAGTCTGTCATTGATGGGCATTTGGGTTGGTTCCAAGTCTTTGCTATTGTGAATGGTACTGTAATAAACATATGTGTGCATATGTCTTTATAGTAGAATGATTTATAATCCTTTGGATATATACCCAGTAATGGGATTGCTGGATCAAATGGTATTTCTAGTTTCAGATCCAAAAGCAATTGCAACAAAAGCCAAAACTGACAAATGGGATCTAATTAAACTGAAGAGCTTATGCCCAGCAAAAGAAACTATCATCAGAGTGAACAGACAACCTACAGAATGGGAGAAAAATTTTGCAATCTATTCATCTGACAAAGGGCTAATATCCGGAATCTACAAGGAGCTTAAACAAATTTACAAGAAAAAAGCCATCCAAAAGTGGGCAGAGGATATAAACAGACACTTCTCAAAAGAGGGTATTTATGTGGCCAACAAACATATGAAAAAAGGACATCATCACTGGTCATTAGAGAAACGCAAATCGAAACCACAATGAGATACCATCTCATGCCAGTTAGAATAGCAGTTATTAAAAAGTCAGAAAACAACAGATGCTGGCAAGGTTGTGGAGAAATAAGAACACTTTTACACTGTTGATGGGAGTGTAGATTAGTTCAACCATTGTGGAAGACAGTGTGGCGACTCCTCAAGACTGATTTTTTAATGGATGTTCAAACAATAGCACAATGTTGAAAAAACCACCCTCCCCACTGCTCTGTAGTGTTCATATGGAAGTGGTTTTGTTCTGTTCTCTTTTCTGTTCCATTGTTCTGATATCTATCCTTGTGCCACTGTCACATTAATGTAATTCCTGTTGCTTTATGATCCGTCTTACTTCTGGCGGAAAGTTTTACTACTCTATTTTTCTAGATGGAGAGTATTAGTCTATTTAGGCTGCTGTATCAAAATACCAGAAACTGAGTAGCTTTTAAACAACAATCTACCAGTGAGGCGCTTGAGACTGAAGTTTTTTACTTGGGAATATGCTTTTTTCCTCTGGTCGCTTCTTGTTACTGTGTGTTTGGTGTTGGTCACATTTACTTGATGTACTTAAATGTGGTTTTCTTTGTACTGTGTTTATCTTGCTTAGAGTTAAGAGATTTCTGGAATTTTTGACTTTTTTAAAATCATTTTTAGAAAAATTCTAAGGCATCTAGCACTAGGCCTTTTAGTAGCTGCTGAATAAACAAAAAAGCATATGTGTTAGTAAGGCAGGCACCTTCACATAATCACTGATGGGTAAAGTGATGGGGGCATCAGTGAGTCTGAAATCAATCTGCCCCTATGATGCACCTCAAAGTAATTAATCCGCACAAACTACCTGGAACTGCACTTTGCTGTAGTAGATCTATGTATATTTTGTGATTATTGCTACTGCTTTTGTTACAGTACTCTCTTCTTTCTGCCATATAAACATATTTCCATTTTCAAAACAGGAAATATGAAATCCTCTAGTATCAAGTGAGCAAAATCCAAAGCATCTTGTAAACTATTCATGACCAATGCTTTAAACCAAGATCACAGTCATAAACCATACATTTGATAAATTGAGCATTGAGGGCCAAGATTTGTACTTTTTTTGGTTCTTTTCTTTGGAGGATTTAATTAATTAACCTGCCACTTTTCCAGAGGTCTTCATCACTTGAGTGATTAAATTACTTTTGAGTTCTCCCAGGTGGCAAATTTTCCCATGTAGCTTGAACATTAAGTGGATAATAGTGTCTCTTCTGATGCCTTGATTGCTTTGGAGTTAAGCATTTTTTTTTTCTTACAAGTATGGAAATGTTTTTGTTAAGAAAAGCTGAAGAGCATCTTTTTCAGTGATATAAATAGTTGTATTAGCATTGAACACAGGGAGCAGCAAAATATCTTTAAGTATATTAAGTAGATAAAATCCTGTAAACAGAGATTAGATGGCATGTTATTTAGAATGTTAACTTGATACTAAAAAACTGACATTTTTTGGAGGTATATGGTATCATGGTTGTGGTTTTAAAAAGACTTCTTAATTTTTTAGCCCCATACTAAAATTTTTATGAATGAAATGACATGATGTCTGGTATTTTCTTCAAAATAACATGGGAGAGCCATATTATTCAGGGTATAGAAGGAAAATGATTCTCTGTAAATTGACAACTTAAGCTAGAGGATGGCTATTTAAGGATTCATAATACCAAGGTGCCAACATTCCCATGTACTTGTAATTATTCCTAATAAATTTTTTTTAACTTTTGGGTATTAAATTAATTAATACCAAGAAATCACAAGTTGCTAGAAGACTATCAATATGAATTTAATTGCTACATTCTCAGTGCCTGTGATGGCAGGATTCATGGCTTAATTCACTTTATACTATGGACTTTTTCTGCTACCTATCATGTTGTTAGGAGCTTGGTGTAAGTTTTTTGGGGTGTATTAATGATCTTTTTCTAATTTAATTTTTAAGTTCTGTGATACATGTGTAAGATGTACAGGTTTGTTACATAGGTAAACATGTACCACGGTGGTTTGCTGCACCTATCAACCCATCACCTGAGTACTAAGCCTCACATGCATTAGCTCTTTTTCCTAATGTTCTTCCTTCCTCCACCATATCCAGAAAGGCCCCAGTGTGTGTTGGTTCCCTCTCTGTGTCCATATATTCTCATGGTTTAACTCCCACTTATAAGTGAGAGCATGTGATGTTTGGTTTTCTGTTTCTGCATTAGTTTGCTGAGGATAATAGCTTCCAGCTCCATCCATGTCCCTGCAAAGGATGTGGTCTCATTTCTTTTTATGGTTGTATAGTATTCCATGGTGCATATGTACCACATTTTCTTGTCTTTTTTCTTTTTATTATTCTTAAATTTCACTTTTAATTTCCGGGGATATATGTACAGAAGCAGGGGTTGCAATTGTAGTCACTGATAAAATAGCCCTTAAACCAACAAAGACCAAAAAAGACAAAGAAGAGCATTACATAATGGTAAAGGAATCAATGCAACAAGAAGAGCTAACTATCCTAAATATATATACACCTAATACAGGAGCACCCAGATTCATAAAGCAAGATCTTAGAGAACTGCAAAGAGAGTTAGACTCCCACACAATCATAGTGAGAAACTTTTAACACCCCACTGTTAATATTAGACAGATCAATAAGACAGAAAATTAGAAAGGACTTTCAGAACTTGAACTCACCTCTGGATCAAGTGGACCTAACAGACATCTACAGAACTCTCCACACTAAATCAACAGAATATACATTCTTCTCAGTGCCACATGGTGCTTATACTAAACTCGACCACATACATGGAAGTAAAACACTCCTCAACAAATGCAAAAGAACTGAAATTACAACAGTCTCTCAGACCACAGTGCAATCAAATTAGAACTCAGGATTAATAAACTCACTTAAAGCCATACAACTACATGGAAACTGAACATCCTGCTTCTGAATGACTCCTGAGTAAAAAACAAAATTAAGACAGAAGTCAAGAAGTTCTTTGAAACCAATGAGAATGAAGAGACAACATACCAGAATCTTTGGGACACAGCTAAAGCTGTGTTAAGAGAGAAATTTAGATCACTAAATGCCCACATCAGAAAGCTGGAAAGATCTAAAATTGACACCCTAACATCACAATTAAAAGAACTGTAGCAAGACAAGAGCAAACAAATTCAAAAGCTAACAGAAGACAAGAAATAACTAAGATCAGAGCAGAACCGAAGGAGATAGAGACATGAAAAAGCCTTCAAAAATCTATGAATCCAGGAGCTGTTTTGTTGAAAAAGTTAACAAAATAGACAGCTAGCTAGGCTAATAAAGAAGAAAAGAGAGGAGAATTAAATAGACACAATAAAAAATGTTAAAGGGGATATCACCACTGATCCCGCAGAAATACAAACTACCGTCGGAGAATATTATAAACACCTCTACTCAAATGAACTAGAAAATCTAGAAGAAATGGATAAATACTGGACACATACACACCCTGCCAAGACTAACCAGGGAGAAGTCAAATCCCTGAATAGACCAATACCAAGTTCTGAGATTGAGGCAGTAATTCATAGCCTACCAACCAAAAAAATGTCCAGGACCAGACGGATTCACAGCTGAATTCTACCAGAGACACAAAGAGGAGCTGGTACCATTCCTTCTGAAACTATTTCAAACAATTTAAAAGGAGGGACTCTTCCCTAACTCATTTTATGAGGCCAACATCATCCTGATAACAAAATCTGGCAAAGACACAACAAAAAAAGAAAACTTCAGGCCAATATCCCTGATGGACATTGATGTGAAAATCCTCAATAAAATACTGGCAAACCAAATCCAGCAGCACATCAAAAAACTTATCCACCACTATCAAGTCGGCTTCATCCCTGGGATGCAAGGCTGGTTCCACATACAGAAGTCAATCAACATGATCCATCACATAAACATAATCAGTGACAGAAACCAGATGATTATCTTAATAGATGTAGAAAAGGCCCTCGATAAAATTCAACATTCCTTCATGTTAAAAACTATCAATAAACTAGGTACTGATGGAACATAGCTCAAAATAATAAGAGCTATTTATGACAAACCCATAGCCAATATCATACTGAATGGGCAGAAGCTGGAAGCATTCCCTTTGAAAACTGGCACTAGACAAGGATGCCCTCTCTTACACTCCTATTAATGATCTTTGTTCTTATTTCTTTTAAAAATTAGTAGTGAAATATTTTTTAGCAAATACTATATATTCGTGGAAACCATACTTTATTAGAAACTTTTCAGTAAGTATCACCCATTAATTATCAAGCTATCCAGGTCAAAACCTAAAATCATCCTTGGTTTACTTCCACCCTTTATTTCATCCCCAATTATCTACTCAACCACAAAACCTCATTGGTTCCACTCAAAAGAAAACATATAAATGGCTAGTAGGGCTATGAAAAAAGGCAACATCACTAATCATTTGAAAAATGCTAAAAGACACAACTGTACATCACCTCACACCTGTTGGGATGATTAATTATCAAAAAGATGAGAGATAAGTGTTGGTGAGGATGTGGAGAAAAGGGAACCCTTGTACCTTGTTGATAGGAATATAAACTGTTATAGACACTATGGAAAGCAATATAAAATATCTTTAAAAAATTAAAAATAGACCTACCATATAATCTAGCAATCCAACTGCAGCATACATATCCAAAAGAAATAAAATTTGTATGTTGAAGAGATATCTGTACTCCCATATTCATTGTAGCATTTTTCACAATAGCTGAGATACAGAAAAAAAAACATGGAATTGTCCATTGTGGATCAACGGGTAAAGAAAATGTGACATATATACACCAGGAAATACTATTTAGTCTTTATAAAGGAGATCCTGTCATTTGCAACAACATAGATGAACCTCCAAGACATTGTGTTGAGTTTAATAGTCCAGGCACAGAAAGACAAATATCCTATGATCTCACATATATATGGAATCTTAAAAAGTCAAACTCACAGAAACAGGGAGGAGAATGGTGGTTAGCAGGGCTGCGTAGGGGAAGCGGGGAGGGTTGGGGAGATGCTGGTGAAAGGATATAAAATTTCAGTTAGGAGGAATAACTTCAAAAGATCTGTCATTATTTCAAGCTTATAATACATTGTTAATGACATTCACCATGTTAATGACACATTTACATGACACATGGTGACTATCATTAACAGTGTATTATAAGCTTTAAAATTGCTAAGAGAATAAATTTTAAGTGTTCTCACCGTAAAAGTATGTGAGGTAATGCATTTGTTAATTAGCTTGGTTAATATATATTGATCCATACATACATGTATATATATAAAAACATCATGTTGTATACTATAAATATATACAATTTTTGTCAATTTTTTAAAAAATCTCATTGATTCTACTTCCAAAATACACCTTGTATCTTGTTACCTCTCTGTCATCTATCATCTACTGCCTGTAACAGCTAGACATCACTTGTGGGAAGAGCCACTGAATCCAGACTTCCAGGATTCTCCCAGCCTTCACTTGTATTTCTCTACAGTCTCTTCTTCAAGAAGAGTATGTCAGTCCTCTTCTTAAAACCAGTGATTTGTATTGTCTTTATATAATACAGACTTTACTATGACCAATGAGGCCTGGGTGATCTCTCTTCTGCCTAACTCTCCAACTTTCTTCTGCTAACTCTCCAACTTCATCTCATACTGTTCTCCCCCTCATTTAGTATGTATTTTGGCCACTGGGTTCTGTGCTCTGAGTAGAGACACATCAGACACCTGTGTGAGGCCAGTGTCCTGTTTTCCTTTGTTTTCTGTCTCTTCCTCATGTTCTCTGCATGACTGGCCTTTCAGTTCTCTACTCACGTCGTCACTTCCTTAGAAGTTGCCTCCATGATGGAGGCATTGAATAACCAGTGTTATGTTCATTCATAACACTGGTTACTATCTGCCTTGTTTATTTGCTTGCTTATTATCCATTTCCTTCAGTAGACACCCTGTGTCTCTTTCTCCTCTTATCTTTCCAGAAGTTTGTCATACTACCTAGCCCATAAAAACCACATTTAACTGAAATCTAAGATGTGATCAATTGTAGGGTGCAGTATTAGATTATGCACCACTAAGAAAGTAAAAACACTGCAAATTAAACTATCGTACGATACTAATTTCTTAAGATTATGAAAAACTTGACTTTTGAGAAATTAAAATGTGCTTTTAAGATGCATTCTTGATGAAATACATATCTTGTTGAACACATGAAAAAGTGTAGTTCACTTAATCATAATTAGTTGTTTGCTAGTGACGTTTTGAGGAAATCTTTCTGAAAAAGATATGCATGTAGAGGCCAAAAGATCACATTGGTAGCATGAAGAAGCATGAGTAATCAAAGGATTGTATGAGTGGTTGTTCCAAACTACCAGTTACTGGCTTGTCAACCATGATTCCAAATCTGTAGGTCTTGAGTGGGCCATGAAACTGGAATGCTCAACAGACACTTTAAGAGAGACTCATATACAGTTGTTCTGTAAATAGATTCAGCCCTCTACCAAGGGAAGACAGAAAACAAAGATGTAAATTGCTAGAGCTGGTTGTGGGAAGGTATGGGACTGTGCATCTGATTACCTCTTTGTGTTCAATAAAAAATGAAGTCTTTGATTCAGTGTAGTAGGATAGGGATTTTGGAACCTTTAGAAAGAAGGGAAGGGAAGGAATAGTCAATGCAGAGAGTATGAAAGCAAGAGGAAGTAATATATTCTACAGAAATTGATAGGTTTGCAGATTTAAGAAATACTGAAGTAGAAAAGTAGGCGTTTGATTGGATGTTGGATGGCATCCCAATGTGGCTGAGTAATGAGTACCCACTGCTGGAGTATCAAGACAACCTGCCCCCTTTAGCTGCCTTGGATTGTTGTAGTCCCTAAACTACATTCAGTTTCCATAAGACCTGATCATTCCTGGGCAGCTGTGAAATTACTGCGGCTTCCATTGTCATCATTGATATAGTTAAAATAAAATAAACTCATAAGTGAGGAAGAGTGGATTCAAACACTGACCTAAAGAGTAAAACATTCAGGTTCTTAATCACGAGAACGTACAACTTCCCAATAACAAGGGCCTCTTGAGGTGGCCCAAGTGAGCCCCTTTTCTGTGGACTTGAAAGAAACTATCTTTCACATTCTGAAAACTGCATAGTTTCTATTTTATAGGAAAAACGTCCAAACTCCAAAGATGGCTTCATGCTCTGCTCTTGTGCTCTGGCCCAAGCTGGTTCATCTTTCCTTACAGCGTCATCTTTCCTTACTCACACTTTGTGGTCCGGTCTGCTCATCTTTAAGCCCATCCCAAGGCTGTGATCTTTAAGCGAGGATGCCTGTGCATTTGGGTGCTATACAAGTTGATCCAATTGGTGTATGCTAGTGCTGTGTTCTCTTTCCTTCAGGCCTTTGCCCATGTTGTCTCTTTTGTCTTCTTGGAACCCCTTCTCACCCTTGTTTGTCTAAATCCTATTAGTCTTAAATTGTTACTTGAAATCTCACTTCTTCCAAGAAGCCTCTTCTGATCCCCCCAGGTCTGAGATTCCTGTACTTCTCCTGACACCTTGTACTCACCATTTTGCATCCTGATTGCCTCTTTCAATAAAGAGGCAATCAGGACCTGCACTTGCAAAGCTTCAGTGCCTAGCCGGTACCTGCCTCAGAATTGTGCTCAATAAATGTCTACAGAATATTAGAAAAGGAAACAGTTAATCATCTTTTAACGTTTAAGTTATATACTTCATTAAGGCAGGTTCTAGTATGCTAAACAGGGGTTTTTATCTACACGAAAATCTCCTGAGGATTTCTGTCTTCAGGTAGAACAAAATAATTTATTTTAAAATGTAATTTGAATTATAATAGCATTGTAACACTGTAACATGAATAATAATAAAATCCGATTGGGACTGTGAGCAGATTTATCAGAAAAAGTAGAAAAAAATGTTTGGGCACATATTTTAAATATACTTTGGGCCATGTTTTGTACAATAGTAGCATAAAATTATGCAACGATTTATACTTTTAACAGGTCAATACTAATAAGGGGATTTATCCAAAGCTAGCCTCTTTCATTTTGATTTCAGTTTAGTTCATGTCCTTTACTGGTATTCAACATGTCACCCCATTCATCCTTCAGCTTGTAACTTCTTAATTACCTTTCCTCAAGTTTGTGCCAGATAAACAGCAACGTTAAAAGTTACTGTGAATTTAGGGGTTTCTTTAATTGCTCTTTGTGATGATGATCTTCTTTCCCCAAACTGCGTGGCTTTCTCTCATTCCTACCTGAGTCTTCATAGTATGCTTTTCTGCTGCAAGTGGATATGTTTTGCTTTCTGAGACTGTCAGATTCACCCAAATAAAAAAGAAAGCATTTGGTGTTGTCATTTGGAGGTTTTGGTGCCTCCCTTTACTACGTTAGGATGGACGAAAGAGACTGTAGTGCCATGAATATAAAGAGTTATTTTTCACTACAAAAACACTCTAGCTACTCATTATTTCAGAGTAGTTTATTTTAATCATTTAAAAATTAGTTGTGTCCACACTTGGTGCTTAATCTTTTATTGTAATCTTTAATGCTAACCATATCTAGTATTCCATACCACATGCTAAATGTCACATTCTGATATATCCTCCCTGCTCTCCTAATCTAGCTCCATAGTCCTTTGAATACATTAATTTTGTAAATTACTTCAGTGGCAGCCAGATTTCATAAGGATTTTTTACCGTTGTAGCTGGTTTAATTTTCCAACTTGTTCCTGTGATTCTTATTATATAGGAACTACTTACTTTATGTTCTTAACACAGAAGTGTCAGGGAAACAGTTATTTTTGGTAACAATTTTTAAACTACTAGGCATTATACATTACAAAATCTCTTCTTTCCTTTTAAAATAGTAAAATGTGCCCAGAGTTAAGTATTCTGTAGTGAAGTTGAAACACTTGAAGCACCTTTTAGTTGGCATGCTGTCTAAACGCTGCCTCTCCCTGCGGCTCCTGCAGTTGTTTCGTCATCTGAATGCTGTCTAACCCTGCACTTCCAGAAGCATGAAGTGAAAATTTGCTTCTTTGGTGAACCTGTCTCTTAGGTCCATTTCTTTTCACACACACACACACACACACACACACACACACACACACAAAATGGTCAGAGAAGACCTAAATGCCCTATAAATCATTTTGGAAACATAATATACTGATTATTTTGGTATTGCCTAAATAAGGTATCAAGGTGATTAACATTCATTATGTTAGCTTAAAAGTTACACACAATCCTTTATTGCAATTATGAAATAAGTAATACTGTATACCAAAAAATAAATGAAAGAAAATAACCAGTGACTTTTTTTTCCTTCCATCTGCTCTTCCATCATACAGGTACAACTTGGCCAAGTAGAAATCAAATGCCCCATCACAGAGTGTTTTGAATTCTTGGAAGAAACAACTGTTGTCTATAACTTAACGCATGAAGACTCCATCAAGTATAAATACTTCTTGGAACTTGGCCGTATTGATTCCAGCACCAAGCCATGTCCTCAATGCAAGCACTTTACAACCTTCAAGAAAAAAGGACATATTCCCACCCCTTCCAGATCAGAAAGCAAATACAAAGTAAGCATTTTCACCAGAGTGTGGGTTTGATGTCATATGGCAGAAGCGGCCAGATTAGATCAACCTGTGGTAGGCATTAAGGGGGCTTCTTTCCTTTACGGAGCTGAAGGTGAGCATATGTTGGCCATCATTCTGAAAGCATGTGATTTGGGGAGGTTGAGAGCATTCTTAAGGAATTAACTGAAGTATGTTTTTGACTTTAACTAAGTTGAAAATTAACCTAGTAACCTTGTAGGAAGGCTGATCTTTAGAGTAATAATAATTACTACCACCAAGTACTAAATAAAAACTAAGGCTTTTTCTTTATTATTATGAACATGATTTTTTCAGTGGTCCCCATGTAAGTCTCTTCTTGCTCTGTCTGTAATAGGTAAAAATAGTATAAATGATATTCATTCATTTATTCAGCAAATATAGAATGCTGTATATGTTAGGCAGTGTGCTAAGTGTGGGGGTTATAGAGCAAATATGATAGAGTCTCTGCTTCAAACAAGTGTAATGAAGATGGGAGAGACATATGTTCTAAAATGACAGTTCAATATGATTAGAAAAAAACACAAAACTGTGTACATATAGGGTGCTTTAAGGACACTTGAAGGAGAGTTTGGTGCTAGGACGTCAGGAATGGCTTCACAGAGGAGGTGCAGTTCACCCGACAGATAAGCATAGTGAGCATTTCAGAGAATGGAATGAGTAAGTACACAGTCCCTGAGGCTAACGCCAGCCTTGCTGCAAACAAGTGCTTCTAGAGCTGGTGGGGAGTAGGGAGAGGCAGCTGGTCGGGCAGTTAAGAGCAGATCATGTTGAGTCTTGTGCAGTTTGCGCAGAAGTTTGGATTTAAATGTGTAAGCATTAGAGAAATGTCATCTGGCAGCATTCATAGACGCTATCACAGGAGGACCAGACAGAAGCCTGGGAAACCAAGGCAACAAATGTTGATTCACAGCCCTGATTGTACATTAGAATCACCCGGAGAACTTTCACGACACACCAGTGCTCCAGGCCCACCCCAGAACAATTGTCTTCCAAATTTTTAAGCCTCACCAGGTGACTAATCCACAGCAGAGAATCTGGAATAAATGAAGCAGAAAACCAGTGAGGCTGTGGCAGTAGTTTTCATCCTTGTCATTAGAGCAAAATGGCAGTATGAAGTGGTTTCAAAGGCTGTTTGAAGTCATCTCCACTTAAGGTGAATTTCTGCTCATGTTCCCTTACTTGAGAGCAGCGGTTACATTATTCATCTGTAGGTTTGAGGGGACCACAGTTTAGTAAGTAGTTTCCTCTGCTGTTGCGGTGATCAGTATTTGTAGGTTAGTGAAAGCTTCTTCACGAATCGTTGTTCTTTGAAACTGCTTGGCTCTCATAGTTAATTTCTTTTATGTACTGTTTTTATGCAGGCCAGTCTCTATAACGTTAGAAAAAAAAATTCCTTTTTTCCCTTCTATAAAAAGCATCATTTTCGAGATTACAAAATTGTATGACTAAAGTACTGCCCTATGCTGACTATTGATGGAATACTTTCATGCTGTGTATCCTTAGATTATTTTATTTTTATTGCAATTGTATGTTATTGTATAAGATCACAAAATTACTAGTTTTAGAAGGACTTGTTATTCCATAGATTAGGATATTCAATTTTTTTCTAATACATGTTCAGAATTAGATATGTAGAAACTCAGACTATACTAATTTTTAAAATTGCAGTAATTAAAACATGTATACAAAATGGAATTAGAGTGGGAATAATTGAGTAGTTTTAAAATGTGTTGTTTTATGAAATGAGTAAAGGATTTATAATTTAAGGTAGCAGTAAAATGTTTTACATCTTATTTCATCTAAAAATCACCAAAATCGTGTTGTGATGAGCATAATATATCACAATACATATGTATTGAGAGTAAAATATGTAAATATTGATAAATAGAAGATTCTATATTTGTATAGTATTGAGTGAGCCCATGGTATTCTATAACATTTCCCAGTAGTCAGGCTTCCTCCAATGCCTATCAGTTTGTTGTAGGTAAGAAGAGAAGCAGGGGCAAATGGGTCAAGATCTTAAACCCAAATGTTTCCTTTTGATGAATAGAGGAAAAGAAAATTTGCTTTGAGGTGAGGAGGAATTCAACCCACAATAAATGTTGATTGTGAAGCAGTTAAGATCTTCAGCAGTGGGTGCGGGGTGGAAATCTCATTACACTGTAAAGTGAAACTTAAGCTAATGTCAAAAGAGCAAAAACTGCCACAGAATTTGAGGGTGATTATTTTTGTTACTCCTCTTTACTAGCGTAGAAGAGAAGATCGTTAACAGAAAAGGTCAATAATTTCCTTGATCTAAGTGGCACAAATTTCTAGGGATGATTCAAATAATTCCTGAAGGCACTGATTTTTACTTCTCTTAGTGTAAAGTTTGTGTAACATTTTTCATCTTAAACTCGTGGTCTACATTAACGTTAACTAGCTGATTTATGTACCCATACCAGTCTGGGTATGATAGGTAAGGAGAGGACTGACATCGAGCCAACCAATTGTGAGATTCATGGCCACAGTATGGCACCCTGTACTGAGATTAAGATCTTTGTTCTTTGTGGTGAACAGGTGAATATTTTTTATTTTGCAATATTTTTAAACATTTGGTTTCCCCAAATAACAGAACGCAATTCCAAATTGGTGGTGTTTGTTATAACATTAAGAGGAGTGAATTCAATTACTCACACTTGTTGCTGCTAATGTCTGACATTTCTGTGCAATTTAACATCTCTTTATAATAATGTTTACAGGTTTAAGTGGGTTGATATCTATTGATAAAACCCTTGTAATGTTTATTTTGATTTTATTCTGAGTCATTGATTCACAATATCTTGATCCAAGATGCTATTCTTTGAGCATTTATTATGGCTTTTGCTGTCAATTCAGCTGTTTGAAAATATTATAGCAGTTTTATAGCTGAGTAAGTGCTTTTCACATGAAGTTTGAGACCTAAAATACCATATTCGGGGGTTTTAACTTTTGTAAAGACCACTTGTTGTTTGTACTCAGCAGGTGGATAAAGGGTAAAAAGAATATAACAATAAGCAGTAACTAAAACTCTTACCCGTCCATTTATCCTTCCAGGCCCAACACTCAACAATTTCCTTCTGGCAAAAATTTGAGTAAATAGAGCTTTTTATTATATTCTGAACATTGTCAAACTCATACTATATCAAATAGAACAAATGCATTCATGAATTATAAGATTTACCTTGAGACAAATTTACCTTGCCTTTTATCAAATCCAGTCTCACATTTTCATTCATAGTATTTCTGTCTTCTTCGCCCTAAAACTCTTGTCATGATGCCAAAAAGGCTTACTGTTAAGGTTGACTAAAATTTCTAACTAGAAATCTAATTTCTGACCTGAATAGTTCATATAATTTATCAATGCAATAGGAACTGCATATAAATACAGAGAACAAGTTAATGGAATGATGGAGAAATAAAAAATGTTGAAGTTGTGACTAAAGTCCTCATGGGATGCCTGGAGACAGACACATCACCCACAGCCAACACCTTTCTCTATAGCAATTATCGTCTGTGATTTTATGGCATGTGTGGTTATTTGCTTAAAGTTTCTCTTTCTAACTGGTCTCTAGGAATCCAGGTCCAAGGTTGCTTCATTCACTGCTGATAACCTGGGTCAGGCTCTATGTCTGGTGGAGTGTGCACTCAAAATATATTTGTCAAATGATTCATTTAAGACTTGAGATGTTGGATTTACCAAGGTGGAAAAGGCAGGTCATAGCACAGCTCTCAAACTAGAATTAAACTATCAGCTTGTCACACACTACGTCTGTCACCTTGAATATGGTTTCCATGTCTTTAACTGGGGATGGTAATAGTACCTACATCAAAAGAAGTAGTAAGAATTAAATGAGATCACACATATAAATTGCCTAGTACCATGTATGACACATAGTTAGTGCTCAACACTTACTGGAAAGTATTATGATTGTTATCATTAGGCAAAGAGCAGAATGAGCAACCCGGGGTTTTGAGAAGGGCATAGAGGAGTGAAAAAGAATATGGATGAAATAAAACATGGAGTGAGTGGCGGACAATGGGCAGAAAGGAGTGATGAAATTGACTATGTCTGGGAGAGGAGGAACTGGTTTAAGAAATGGAAAATTAATTCATTTTGAAATATGTTAATGTTCTGGAAAATTGTTCCTGACAAGAAACCCAAGCGGCACTCAGGGGATCGGAGGAACACACTTTATTATGCCGGCGGGCCCAGAAGGGTTCACACCCAAATGTCTGGACCCCAGCTAAGAAAAGTACACAGTTTTTATAGGTAAAGGGGCAGGGGAAGTAACTCAGATCTTTAGACAACGCAGCAGGTTTTAGGCAACTTGGCAGTTTTCCTTAAGGCTTTTCAGTCAGTAAGCAATAAGCTGTGAGGTACAGAGCAGAAAGAGGCAGTTTCCAAAAAAAAGCAGGGGCAGTTTTAAAATAGGGACGGTTGCTGACTAAGTGCTGACAAAATCCTGGGCAAAATTTCCACTTCATTGATAGTGTTAAGTTTGAAGACCCTTTGGGGCATCAAAGAAATGTCCAGAAAACATGGCTCAGGAGTGATTTGGTGGAAGTCATCAACATTGGGGGCGGTGAAGGTGATTGTTATTGAACTTACGGAAATGAAAAAAATATTCTTTGGGAGGTAGAGGAGATGACAGCAGTTTTTTATAGAAGAGAGGAGAGACGTAAACGAATTAAAAATAGTTATTTTACTCATACAAGTTTTACTGAAGTAGGTGCAATCTAGGCTTCCTTCTTATTCCAAGTGTAGACTAAGAAATGATCCCCCTTTTCATATCGATTTGGAGAAAGTTGAAGGTGATACTTATCAGCATGTTAAAGATGTTAGAGGTAATTCTCTTGATGGTTTCCCTGAGGCAAGACTAGTAATCATCCCCACTCTTCTTCCGACAAATGTTAAGCAGAATCTTGATAATTTATACAATGGCACTTTTGACGCATCACCAGGTGGAAGAAAAAAAAAGCCAATAAAATTCCCTGGAGAAACTCTATGTTCTTACCTTATCTCTCTAGCTGTCTTTTTTTCTTTCTTATAAACCCTCTGAGTATAAATTACATTTTATAAAAACTACATAAATATTTTATTTTCTCACATGGTAAAGAATTTACTAAGGGTGTTAAGAATACAGTCAAATCAATCTGTTGTTCCGAACTGGTGTACTTTAAAACATGCTTAACCTTGCTTCTGGTAAAGATGACTTGAGAATTGTTTCCCACATGTAAAAATGTGTAAAGCTTTCCCATGAACGTGTAATTAGTATGCTCCTTTGTTCTGGTTTTCCCTGACACCATCACTTTAAGTTGACAGCATTTACAAATGGGGAATCTGGTTGTGCATCTTTCCTGCAAGGTTAGGGTAACTTATGACACACACTGATTTCTCTTGGGATTAATGTATCACTCATGTCAAGAGTCGATAGAAAACAAGTGTAGTTTCTTATGGGTGTTTTGGCTTAGATTTATGAGGCAGATAAAGACGAAATTGTCTAGCCCTGTTTAAAGGCGCCAGTGTAAACAAAGTGTGTGTTATATATGTTACCTTAAAAAAATGTATCACACTCAGCTATGATGCAAACTCACTAAATTATATTAGCATTTCTTTCCTCAGTTACTAATGAAGTGTTTTGCTAAGGCTGTTCTTTGTTTGCTTTTTTGATGCATAAATTAGCCATAATATTTTTAGAGATTTTAACTCATGCTTGAGCTTGTAACAGCCAAATGTTGGAATTTATCTGATATTTTAGCCTACCTTTGACCTTAAAAAAAAAAAAACTATAGTAATTGTAATAATCAAATCTTGCAGCTAGGATAAATTGACCTGCAGTGGTACTGAGAACTGTTTTCACTTTATCGCATTGTCATTGAGTCTTTAGCACAATGAACAAGTGAAGAGTCATCTCTCTCTGATGGCCCCCAAGATAGTGCATTAGAGTAGGCCAAGTCTGGTGTTCATTATGAAATAGTCTGGAGGATATTCTGAAAGAAGTGAAGTGAAAACTTTACACGTCTTATCTACCACCCTCTGTACCTCTACCTTTCCATATTTACCCCCTTAGATTTGCAAAAGAATCTGCTGGAGCTGTCTACACAGTGCACGGATCCCCCCTACCATATGCCTACCAGTTGGCTATGCAGACTCTGAACAATGATTTTGTTAAGGACCTTGCTGTTAATAGAATCATTTCTTTCCATTTTCAGAAACCTCAGATTTGAAAGAATTCGTTGTTACCTTTGGGCTGAGGTATGCTTCCCTCTTGCTTTCATGTATTTGTCACAGAGAATATTCCCATTTCCTCTTGTACACTGTAACACAATGGACCTCTTGCTACCTTATGTGGGTACCTCTTGTGAGATGTTATCCTGATTCTGTTGTGTTCAGAGCAGGACACCTTGTTCAAAACAGGATGATACCACATATTTCTACCTAGGACTTTGGACTGTGCAAATCAGGGAAGAATTTTCCAGTATCCTTTGTATTTACCAGTGGAGAAATGGGTCCTCAGACCAGAAATAGACCAGACAAATGCTTCTCTGGGCTTTGCTCTCTGGGTTTACAGGAAGAGTCTGTAAATGCTTAAGGTGTTTCCAGGTGATAGGAGCAAGATGGACTGATATGAAATAGTGATTTTCAAATTAGGGAAAGAGTACTTTTTCAACAACCCCCATTATGACATGGTGTCCAAAAAAAGCATGACTCCAACTTCAACATAAAAGCTAGTATTGAGGTGAATATATTGTGCGATAATTCATTGTGCTGCATATGTAAAAGGAAACTAATGTTGACGGAATTCAGTAAGCTTATTTATATAAATAAGCACCATTTCTCAACATGGCTTACCTTGTCAGTGTTACTCTGCATTTTGTGTGTGTGTGTGTATGTGGTTTTGTTTGTTTGTTTGTTTTGTTTTGGTCTGCTGTTGGTCCTCAGCCGTTAAGAAAGTTTTCTTTCCCTTTCCAGTTTAGTCTTAGCTGTGCTAAAACTTTAGCTTTAAGGCAACGATCACTGGCCACATTTGGACTGTGTTCAAGGGTGCAGTGCCTCATGTATGTGACATACAGTGACAAGGCTGTATGTGACTGGCATTTCCATGCAGCGAGAGATCCCCAAGTAGGCAGTCAAATCTCAGGGAGTAAGATTCAAGGCAAGAAGTCAAACCATGTGTTCCCATGTGGAGAATTTCTTTCCATTGCCACCACTCTGGCTTTAGGATTTGATGTTATAAGCGAGCAAACAGTGCTGAGTGCTTCCTGGAAAGTATTTAAAGCCATGTATCAAGACTCATTTTCTCCTCTCTAGAATTTGCTACACTTCTTCACATCTCCTCATCTTCAAGAAAAGCATCTTCCATTTTTAAAACATTTTTATAACTAAAAGATTTCCCAGTTATTTACCATATTGGTCAGTTTCTTTTCTTTTTTTTTTTTTTTTTTTTTTGAGACGGAGTCTCTCTTTGTTGCCAGGCACCAGGCTGGAGTACAGTGGTGTGATCTCGGCTCACTGCAACCTCCGTCTCCTGGGTTCAAGCAATTCTCCTGCCTCAGCCTTCCAAGTAGCTGGGACTACAGACGCTCGACACCACGCCCAGCTAATTTTTGTATTTTTAGTAGAGACGGGGTTTCACCATGTTGGCCAGGATGGCCTCGATCTCCTGACCTCGTGATCCTCCCACCTCGGCCTCCTAAAGTGCTGGGATTACCAGCGTGAACCACTGGTGCCAGGCCTTGGTTAGTTTCTTTGGACATACTAGAGTCTGACAGCCATCATTTTTATGTTTCCTGTGCAGAGTTTCTGGACCTCAGTATATTTGCGGGGACATGCCAGGATTGTAGGAACTTACTGGCTGATTCTTACATGTTTCCTGCGCAGAGTTGCTGGACCTCAGTGTATTTGCGGGGACATGCCAGGATTGTAGGAACTTACTGGCTCCATGACATCTCTGTTCAGGCTACATTAGAACACATGCTGTTTCCCCAACACACCATGTGCTCTTGGGCCTCTGTGTGGTGGCTCGGTGTGGACCCTCTACCGAAAGTGTTATCTCATCACTTTTCCCAATAGCATTCTACTCATTGTTGAAGGCCACATTCTCTCTGAACGCTTATGTTTCAACCTTCACTGAAGCCTCTTTCCAGGGCCCCCTCCTGTCCCAGCGTCTAGTGTAGAAGTTACTATTTGCCTTTATAGCTCTTTTGGTTTATATCTGTCAGATCCCAGTAAGTTCCTTAAGGGCAAATATTTTCATTCTTTTCTGCTTACAATCAATATAGGCAGTCCCTGCTACTTGAAGGTACTCAATAAATAGTTCTCAAATGGGAAAATGAATTGAGAAATGTGTTTCATTATTGATTAATTGAACCTGAAGTTCTAGTAAAGCCAATCCTTTTTGGAAAACTGAATTAACCCTTATATTTGCAGTGCTACTTTACACATGGATGTTGTTTAGTATTTTGAATTTGATGAGTAATGATTTTGTGATTTATTTTAAATGATGTGTATAGGGGTATCTAGAATTTGGTCAGGAAAATAATGATCTGAGGTTTTCCTTTGATTTTAGATACTGTTTTTGTTTTGTGGGTTGTTTCTTATTCGACTTGATGAATTATCGGGAGAAAATGCCATTTTCTTAGGGCAGGTGAGCTGTGTACTTTCATCTCAGTGTAGCACAGACTTCTGGAAAAACTAAGAAAAGTAAAAATATAAAGTTCTATCTTTTGTGGATTCTGGGGAAAGTTCATCAAGATTCTGAGCTCTGATAACTTTGTTCTTGAAGCACTTGCAGCCCTGCTTGCCTCTTTTAGAAGAGTTTGTGCACTGATCATAGTGCTCAGTAAAAGGTCATTAGGATAATATATTTAGTAAATATCTGATAATATAGGAATTTGCAATATCATCTCAGCCACAAGTCATAAATTAGGTATGTTGGTTTTTCTTTGAATTCATTTAAAGTTAACTGATATGTGGTACCTAAACTCTATGCAAAATCCTTCATTTTACATGAGACAAAGCCTTTGACAAACACAGTTCACTGAGGAGTGCACTTGAGGGCTGCTAGAGAGATTAGACATCTACATGCCTGATGGAACTTCCATAAGAAAGGTACTGAATCTGGTTGTAAGGAAGAGGGAAGACATCATGAAGAAAGGAGCATTTGCTGAAGATTAGATTGCAATAGATTTAGTTCACTGGACTCTTCCAGTTACCAGAAGCAAAAATGTGCTATTTCTTGGGCTACCTCAATTAGTGGGGTTTACTGGAAGGCTCTATGGGGAGTAGGAAGGGCAGGAAAACACTCTCCGCAGCTGCCCTGGCAGGGCTCACAGAAAGTCAGATACAAGCTCTGGTAGTGTGAGAGCCTTTCTGTCATCTCACCTGAAGTCAATGTCTGTTTGCTTCACCAGTGGTCTGCACTGGAGTCACTCAGCTCTTCTCAGTCTTTGCCTCCATGAAAGCATCCTTTGTATCTTCATGACACTTCTCAAGAGAGAAAAATCTATCCTGGCTAATCTCCATTCAACAGTGAGCAAGCACCCCTGCTGCACAAAGCTCATGCCACCGCTTAGGCAGCTTGCCAACTAGTGGGTATGTGTTTTTGGCTTAGGTACTCATTCCTGGTCCAACAAATTGTGGCCAGGGTGATGGAGTCACATGGTATAGAGCAGTGCTTCCCAAACTTCAGGATGTATGCGAACCACCTGTAGACCTTGTGAAAATGTGCACTTTGGGCTCTGAGGTCTAAGGATTCATGAATTCTGTGTTTCCAACAATCTCAGGTGATGCTGTTGTTTCTGGTCCCGCGACCACACTTTGAGCCACGAGAACAGAGCATGATGATTTCTGTGTGACTGTAATTACTCAGAAGGCAGGCACTCCATGTGGTGGGTCTGTGGTTATGAGGTGACATTTCATGTGGAAGAATAACTGTAAATAAAAGAGTGGAGGAAGATGCAGTGTTGATGTCTATACATGTTTATGTAAGGCCAATTTTGAATATGAATAAGTTCAAAATGAATGAGGCATCTTCAAACCAAAAATCTGGAACAATTTCAGATGTACTCTTTTAATACCAAAGTTTTTGGGGTTGGCTGTTAGTCTTTTTATGGTTTTAATTCAAAGCAAATAAAGAGTGATTTTGATATTTTCAGTGAGAGATAATAAACAATCCAGTATGAATTTAACTTATTCATATTCACTTGAGAGCCGGCCCCATAACTCTGGTCACAGTTTGCCACTAAGCCTGTGCTGTTGGTGAGGATTTGCAATAGAATCTGCAATAGGACTTGGTTGTTTATTATAAGCCAGACTCCCTGGTTTGGACACAAAGTGTCAGATTCCTTATTATTCTGGTGCCTTAGGAGAATCATGCATTGCTATAATTGTCTTCATTAGAGATTCACAAATGTGATACTTCAGCACTTAGTCACAAAGATCTTTGAGCCATTAAATGTCTTACATTTATAGAGCAAATCCCAGTCTCAAAGCATCTACATTTATTCTAATATTCATTTGATAAATATAATCGAGTACTTATTAAAAACCAGAGAGATCTTTTCAAAAAAATTTTTTAAAGTTACTAGAATCTAGTGAGTCAGAATTATGAATAATGTCCATTAGAAAATAACTGAATTAACTAATCAGGTCCTCTGACTTAATGGTAGATGTGTAAGGAAAAGCAATGTTTCTCCTACTTTCTTCATTGCATTCATTATATCCAAAGGAAGGCCCCATGTGATATTTACATTTAGTCTTCGTCACTCAATGACAAATGGAAGTAAACATTTTACAGTGTTTTCTTAGCTGAATCTCATCTTTTTCAACTTGTTTTCTTTTAAAAATGATTTAATTGTAATGATCAAGGAAAAAACATTTTAAATAACTAAATAGTAACATCCTTTTTTCTTCTTTCATTTTTTTAGTTAAACCAAGTACTTCCCCAATTTGTACAGAGTAGATCTTGAAAAGAATTTTCAAATTTCACCTTATCTTGGTAATCATGTGGAATTCTGACTCACTGAATAGTTAAATGATATGACCATCTTTGACTGCTACATTTTAAGTTGTCTGTTGTCAAAGAACTAATGTTGTTTAGTATAAGAAGTATAGTGAAAAATACGCTAACCTTGGAGCCAGACGAACTTATGTTTAAATTCCTTCTTAACACCTATGTGCTGTGTTATCTTCAGCAAGTTATTTAATCTCTCTGAGCCTCATTTTTATAATCTATAAACTGAGGATATTCATATCTACCTTCCAGCATTATTTTAAGGATGAAAATAAATAATGCATGTAATATATTCAGCATCGACATTACCATTGAACAGAATTTTAATAAATAAATAAACATTAGGATCTTTTAAGCCTTATGACAAAATGGTATTTTTATATAAAGTTAATAACAAAAGTACTTTTACTTCATATTTGCACAGGAAGAACATTATCCATTCTTGACATGAGTGAAAATTACAGTGCTTTGAGTCATTAACAGAAGAGCTGTGATTGTCATTGCCTCTAAGCTAATTAATCTCTGTAGTAGAACTGCCATTGTCAAAAAAGTGTTTTCCCAAAAAATTAAGTGACAATATTGTGTACAGTTTACCAATGGAAATTCTAACTTTTAAAATGTAGTCAGTAAATTTACGCGTGCTGCAGTGACGTAATGTGGAGGAGCAAAGAGAATGCTCAATTATAAATATCATTCATAATGAGACCTTTTTTCTTTTTTTGAGACAGAGTCTTGCTCTGTAGCCCAGGCTGGAATGCAGTGGCACCATCTTAGCTCACTACAACCTCCGCCTCCTGGGTTCAAGCGATTCTTCTGCCTCAGCCTCCCGAATAGCTGGGACTACAGGTGCACGCCACTATGCCCAGCTAATTTTGTGTGTGTGTGTGTGTGTGTGTGTGTGTATTTTTAGTGGAGACAAGTTTTTTAGTAGAGACAGGGTTTCTCTGCTTTTTAATAGAGACAGAGTTTCACCATATTGGCCAGCATAGTCTTGAACTCCTGACTTTGTGATCCACCCTTGTCGGCCTCCCAAAGTGCTGGAATTACAGGCATGAGCCACCGTGCCAGGACATAGTGAGACATTTTATTAATTCATTGTAATCACATGGGGCTCTGCAAGTCAAGTTATACCCATATGTTTTAGAGAGTTAGGAATGGAAATAATGTGTATGAATGGAATATTACACCATCATTCAAATAAAGGAAGTCAGATAAAATATCTTCCGTATCAAGTGGAAGACAGATATTCTCACTGAACTTACACATGCACTGTCATATACCCCTCATAGAAAGATGAAGGCCTGTTTCTGATGGCTTTCTAAGTAGAGGCCACAGGACCACCATACTGATACATTTCTAATAACAGAATGCTTTGCATTATTTTTATAATTAGCCTCCCTTACGTTGGTAGCAAACCAGAAGTATCCATTATTTTAGGTGATACTTCATAGCAAATGCTGTTCTAGCAGTTTGTTTGTTAATATGTTTCTGCTGTTGTTGTTGTTGTTTTGAGACAGAGTCTCTGTCCCCCAGACTGGAGTGCAGTGGCACGATCTCAGCTCACTGCAACCTCCACCTCCTGGGTTCAAGTGATTCTCATGTCTCATCTCATCCTCCCAAGTAGCTGGGATTACAAGCACGAACCAACATGCCTACCTACTTTTTGTATTTTTAGTAGAGATGGGGTTTCACCATGTTGGCCAGGCTGGTTTTTAACTCCTGACCTCAAGTGATCCACCTGCCTCAGCTGCCTTTGCAAAGTGCTGGGATTACAGGCCTAAGCCACCGGGACTGCTACTGTGTTTTTTATTTGCTTCATGTGGGGCTTTTTAAAAATAAAACGAAATAAGCCATTCTTAAGAAGACCTGGGAAATGGCTGGGTAATTTGTTAAAGGGAAAGGTGAGTTAAAGGGCAGCCTGAGTGTATGGATTTGGGGCCTTGTGAGCCTTCAGGTTCAATCTGGGAGATTGTACTTCAGTCTGGGAGATTTTCCTAAAGCTAAATTGGTTTCCAGAACCAAATGTTGAACTCCAGTATGGCCTACAAATAGCCAAGTCATCCTTGCCAAAGCAATTGTTTCGTCTAGTAAGTCTTCCTATCTTAGTGTAGTTTTGGTCTTAAAGAGAGGAAGGCATAAACTTTTAGCTGATTTCCCTAAGCATCACCTACTTAATCTTTTAGACACTTTCAGTATATCCACGAGTAATTAATGCGATTTTTTTTTCTTACACAGATCCAGTGCCCTACCTGCCAATTCATCTGGTGTTTTAAGTGCCACTCTCCTTGGCATGAAGGTGTTAACTGCAAGGAGTACAAAAAAGGAGACAAGTTGTTGCGTCACTGGGCCAGCGAAATTGAGCATGGGCAGAGGAATGCCCAGAAGTGTCCAAAGTGCAAGGTGAGATAACTTTTAGGAGGAAAAGAAAAAACATGTGCATCTGGATATGACTGAACAATATTTACAATATTGAAGCGAATTATAACTGTCTTAATGCAAGTATGTAGAAAAAGAGTATTTGCTCTTTTATGTTAGAAATGTATATAATTAAACTGAACATTTTTATAAACAATGTATATTCTTATTATTTGCATTACACGTCAAAATTTAAAGAGGCCACATATAAATATTGACTTAAGACATTGACGTCCTTATATTACATTTAAAAATCAGGATGTACTTTATAGGAAAAATGCAGCATGAAAGTGATATGAAAGTATTATTTCTAGCCTGCCACGTGTACTATAATTACTTCTCAATTATATAGGCTCTGAATCCTTGCAATCTTTTGCTTTTCTTTCCCTGCTGCCATTGCTGATCACTTAAAATTTATGTTAAATTAAACTGATTGTTTTGCTTTTTTTGTAAATCTGGTGACGTAAAAGCTCATAGCTAAAATCAGGACTTAGGGACTTTATGAATCCCACTTTTCATCTTTCTTTGGGTAATCATGCAAGTAATCAAGACTTAGCAGGCAATTTGAGCTCAGACTTAGTAAATCCAACCAGGAAACTTTGGATTTGATGTTTATAGTATAAGGATCTGTTGAAGTTTGAGAGTTTAAAAAAAATCTTACTTTAGAAAATCATATGTGTGTTTATATGTGTGCATATACTTTGCAATACGTGGTTTCTACCCTTTGCCAAATTTATTTTTGGAAATAATCTCTAAATTGGGCTAATTATCTTTTAAGCACAATTCTGTAATTCCTTCTTGGAGACTTAGCACCAGATAAATGAAACTTGGATTATCAGAAATTTTTAAAAATTTAATAATTATGAATACAGTTGGAAGTAAAAGTACATTCTAAGCCTATAAATGAGCATAATAATAAATGTACAGATTTACTATACCAAATTCGAATGGTAGTTTATAAATATAGTAAGGAAAAAGTATTGTATGAAATTATTATGTTGCATTTTGAAATAGTTTAGATGACATGGCTTTCTTAGAAGTGATGTCTAAAGGTATTTGGCCTGAACTTTTCCTTGCAGAAGGCAAATTCATCACAATCAGCCATTTTGCTTTAGGACTGTTTCAGTTCACTGCATTGGTTGCTCAGTACACTTATTTTTCATTCTATTAAAGAACAACTAGAAAATGAAGCCTTTCCTCGCTTTCTTTTGCCTTTTTAATTTATTCAAAACTACTTCTCAGTTTCAAACAAAACAAAGATCAGTAGGAACTTAGAGTACTGTTAAATTATACTACTTAACAGTTATAAATAAATACATTTTCTATCCTTTGGAAAGCTGTAAAAACCATTACAAGTTAGCCTGGTTCTAAAACTGGATTTCGAATGAACACAGTGCTGCATTATACATTGGGGAAATTCTGAATGAACAGATGTAACACAAAATACATACATTTATTACCGTGATCTCTTAACACAACCTTAAATGGACTCTGATGTAAAGCAAGAAAAGGAAGCCAACCATGGGGAATTTACTGACTGCACTAACAGCCTCCCACACTTGTAACGAATGTAGATAAACAGTTAAGAGAAAGTATAAATGCTGGTTCTCCTTTGAAGTAATAGCTAAAAGGTCAGGGCTTTAAAAGGGATTACCTTTAAAATAGCTGGAAAAAAAAAAAGAACCATGAAATCAGTTTACATTATCACATTGTAGGAGAGAACCTACTTTCTGGTGGGATTTGGGTTCTATGAAGTTTATGTCTGTTTAAGTCATATTTTATGACTTGTTTTGAGTATAAATGATTTCATTTTTCTTTCTCTTTTAAGCATGACTTTAAAACTTTACATTTACTTCTGATCTTTTCCATTGGATGTTAAAATTATATTTTCCCCCCATGCAACATTTCTATTATTATAATAGAAACCCATGAGGAGATAATACTCAATGAATTAATGTTTGTTTTATACTGCAAGTCTTTTTTAAAATAAATATATCTTTTACCATTTATAAATATAAAATAGGAAGATGGTAGGAGTGTCTGAAAAAGAAAGGAACAATTTGTCACATAATGCCTCCAGGTAAACAGTTATCATATATTTTCATATAAATGCTTTTAAGCATGATAACCAAATGTATTTAAAATTTTGTTATAAAAGTATATATATATATATATATACTTTATATATATATATATAGTAGGATATATATATATCCTACTATAGGTATATGTTTTAAATTAGTTCATAATTTTAGTAAATATTGTTATTTATTTATTTAATTAGAGACAGAGTCTTGCTCTGTTCCCCAGGCTGGAGTACAATGGCACGATCTTGGCTCACTGCAATCTCCACCTCCCAGGTTCAAGCAATTCTCATGCCTCAGCCTCCCAAGTAGCTGGGATTACAGGCATGAGCCACCATGCCTGGCTAATTTTTGTTTTTTTAGTAGACACAGGGTTTCACAATGTTGGCCAGGCTGGTCTCAACCTCCTTACCTCAAGTGGTCCGCCGCCTTGGCCTCCCAAAGTGCTGGGATTACAGGTGTGAGCCACAGTGCCAAACCATATTGTGATTTTCAAATGATTTGTTTATAAAGATGATGTAAATCAGATAGAAATTTTGAAAGAGAGGAAAAATATTCACCCAGAACTCTGCTGCTCCAGTATACTCACTCCTAACATCTTATTGTAAGTCCTTGGTCTTTCCCCTATTTAAATGACTTTTTAAAAAGTTTTAGTTATAATGTTCAAATAATTTAATATCCTTAGTTTTTTCACCTAACACTGCAAGCATTTCTCATATCACTAAACAGTTTTCTAAACACTTACTTCATTAAACATGAACTGTGTAACACTTGCTTAAATATTCCTTCACTATTGGATTACCAAGGCTTGCTTGGTTTGTTCTGGGATTTTTAAAAAATTGTATATTATAAATAATGTGTTGATGATATTCATCTTGAATATATTTTTACCATATTTTACACCTTTGAAAGCATATATATCTAAAGGTAGAATGACTGGGTTAAAGAATATCCAAGTTGTTAGTATTTAGCACATATGGCCAATTTGCTTTCTAAAAGGAATGAATCAATTTATAATTCCACCAAGAAAGTTTGAAGACTTGTTTCAGTATGAGCATTTGTTTGCATTTTAAGTATTTTTTAAATATTAATTTAATAATTTAAAATATTTTTCTTATATTTTATGTTTTTTTGTTTGCTTGTATACCAAATATAAATTCATATATTTTTGAGTTTGTAATGCCCCCGTTTAAAATGTTCTGTTCATACCCTTTTGCCCATTAATGTGGGTCAGATTGGGGCATATTTCTATTATCAAATTGTATGAGCTCTATATTCAGATTATTAACTCCACATCTGGCACATTTTCTCCACATTTTTCCTGTTTTCCGTTTCTTTCTTTTTATTTGAGTGGTAGGTTTCTCTCTTTTTTTTTTTAACTTAATTGGTTTGCATATGTATTGTTTAATTTTTGTTTGTTTGTTTGTTTGTTGGACCAAATATATTATTCTCTTTCTTTGTGGACAAATACACAAGCACATGTATCATATGAATACATATTTTTATATATTTACTTATCTTTATATATCTTCATAAATATGTTGCTTCTAAGTTTAAAAAGTCATCTATTATCCAGAAGTTTTATTAAAAGTTCAGTTTTTTTCTTTTAATTATTTGATTTTTTAATATTTCAACTCTTTAATCCAACCATAATTTATTTTAGTGTTTATTATGCATTGGGTATCTGAACTAATATTTTTTCCAAATTAAAACCGTCTAACCCAATTGTGTTTATGAGATGATTTTCCCCTTATCAATCAATTTGTAATTTCTCTCTAAATTATATCTTAAATTATAATACTAAATGTTACTTAGTAATATTTATCTCTTTTCTTGTTGCTAATTTTTAAAGAAAATTCTGTACTTACACTGATGAGTTTTAAATGATTATGCCTTTGTAAAATTTGCTAATCTAAGCGAGGTTTGATAATCTATTAATTCATTATTTTAATTAGTATCCTAAATGAAACAAAATTTTATTTTATTTACTTATAAACATTACTTCTCTCTTAGTGAGTTCTTACCTTTTTCTCAAATGGATAGACCAATTTAATACATGGTATAGTATTATGAAGAGATTTGACTTGTGCTTAGAAATCAAAATTTTTATTTGTAATTGTATTTTGGCATATAATAAGGATGAACATTTAAAGTTTTTTTCCTCATGATCAAGGTACTTATTTACAAGGATGATTTTTATAGTAAGATAAAAATATACAAACATCTAGAATTTATTTATAGAATACTTTTATGAAAACAAAACACCACCACATTAAGATCAACTTTATTTAGCCATTTTTATTTGAATCTCATTATTTCTTTTTTTGTTTTTTTGAGATGGAGTCTCATCCTTGTCGCCCAGGATGGAGTGCAATAGAGCAATCTCGGTTCCCAGGCTTAAATGATTCTCCTGCATCAGTCTCCCGAGTAGCTGGGATTATAGGTGCCCACCACCATGCCCGGATAATTTTTGATATTTTTAGTAGAGACGGTGTTTCACAATCTTGGCCAGGCTGGTCTCAAACTCTTGACCTCAGGTGATCCTCCCGCCTCAGCCTCCCAAACTGCTGAGATTACAGGCGTAAGCCATTGCTTCATTGCTTCTTAATGCAAAGTATTTTTCAGTCACTTGGGAAACACAATTTTATTTACCTTAACAATGAGTTTTCTACTTAATGTAAATTCTTAGCTTACAGGAAATATGTGCTAATTTTGAAATGTCTTCCTTAGTTATCTTAGTTATCACAAAAAATAAATCTAGACTTAGTTATTAAAATCTGGTTCATAATAGTTTGAAGATTAAATTTAAAGCAAGGATGCAATCTAAATTTTGTTGAAGGTATTAGAGTATTTGTTCAATGTCATGCAAAAATTCATTTTAGACTGTTTTATAGCACAGATTAGATACTAAAGTCTGAGTTAAGCAAAAAAATTTCTAAGTCAAAAATTTCTAGGCTAAAAATAACAAACACAGGATTATACATTATAAAAACAAACACAGTTTACACTGCCACATACATATACTGAATTATAATTTATTTTATTCTAGGGTCAACATATTCATTATTTCTAGATGACAAGAAGTCACTTTTCTGCTTTAGAAAGAAATACCAAATGTGAATAGTCATTTCTGGATTTTTATATGCCTTCTCTATACAAAGTGCCTTTGTCCAGTGCTCTTTGTTTGTGGTGTTAGCACAGTAATAACACCAACACGTTCTGACATTTATTACATGGTCAGTCTCCTTTGTAGGTTACTGTAAATACATTGTCTCATCCAAACTACAGATGTGATACTAAGATTCTCCTGTCAGAGTACCATTCAGATCTTCATTATTAAGTGATTTCATAAAACTTAAGGTGTTACACAATATTTTTAACAGTCTTGGTAGTGTGTAAGTTACATTTGTTGTCTCAATTCTTAAAAGAAAGTTGTAAACAAGGGGTAATTACTCCCATTTCAAGATGCAGAACCAGTTCCAGAGAGTTTAAGTCATGACTAAAAAATCAAGCAAAAAAAAATGAATTGTATTTATTCATAACTTATTATGAATTTGGAGTTAGAGGAATTTACTTGTCATGGTATTTCCCTTTAGATATTTTATTCTCTTAAATCCTGCAATAGAATGCTTTGGACAAGAATTTATTGATTTAAAGAAAATGACTAATTTTCCCCTGTTCACATAAGATCAATACAGAAGCCATTTTTGTGGTCTCTTATATCTGTGGCTACATAACTTGCGGTCACTGAAATAAAAATGTGAAGTAGTAATGTTGTATCTTAGAGATATCCCACAATTCCTTAGTATTTCCTATATCACTACAAAGGCACATGCAGAGGCTGATGACTACTTTAAAATAGTGCCCATTCAGGATAAAATAGTTTCCCCTTAACTACTGATAAACCATTTTTAACTCTCCAGATTGCATGAAATCACTAAATCTGAAGCAGGGGTTATCACTGGCACTATTTTTGTGGTATGCCAAACTCTAGATCTTAGTTGTTAGAAGCATGATTGTGTGATGGCACATACTTTCTAGGCTATTAACTGCATTGTATCCAATGCCCTATTTTTATGACAAATAATGTTAGTACTTGTTTACTGTCCTGAGATTAAATATATATAATGTCACTACCTATAATATTTTATTTTAAAATTCAATATGTTGTCTTAGTTATAAAATAGAAATAAGTGAAAATATTATAATGAAATAATGCATATTTTAACATGTAAATACTCAGGTACCATGACATTTTATGGTACCGAAAATGAAGAAATAATGAAGCAGTCAAATTTGTGCGTGTGTTTAGATTTAAAAAACCTTGAAGTAAAATTTGAATGTTATCAATATCTATCCTTTATATTTAATATTTTTAAATAAGGACAAAATAAATATGTATGTATGTATTATTTATATATTATATATAATTGCATGCCATCTGGACTTGTATTTATACACATATATGTATTTGTGTGTATATATATATATACATATATATATAGTTATGGTACTAGAAAATTCAGTGTACATTAAAACCATGCAAACATATTTTGGGCTTATATATAAAATAGAATTACATTCTTTTTTTTTTTTTTTTTTTAAGACAGAAGTAGAATAAAAGAAAAAAGGAAGAAAGAGAAAGAGGGAGAGAGAACGAGAATCTTGCTCTATTGCTCAGGATTTCATTTAAATCTGTGAAATGCTTATGCAAACTAAAAAGTGATTTATTTCCTATTAGGTGATCACTTTTAGAATAGGTATGATATAATATTGAAAAAAATATATGTTTTGTGGATATGGGGTGGTAGGTTCTGTAAATATTTATTAAGTTTGCTTGTTCCAGGTCTAAGTTCAAATCTGATTTTTTTTTTCTTTCCTTTCCATTAGTTTGGTAGATCTACCTCCATCCCTTTATGTTAAGTCTTTGTGTATCCTTGCCTGTAAGAAAGGTCTGAATACAGCGTACCAATGGGTTTTGACTTTTTATTCAGTTTGTCTAAGTGTACGTTTTGATTGGGGCATTTAATCCCTTTAAATTTAGGCTTAATATTGATATATGTGAATTTAATACTGTTATTTAAGTCTAAGTAGCTGTTTGCCTGTTAGTTGATGTAAATTCTTCATTGTTGTAATACTCTTTACTTTTTGATAAGTTTTTAGGATAACTGATGCTGGTTGTTCGTTTCTGTATATAGTGCTTCTTTCAGAAGTTGTTGCAAAACAGGCCTGGTGGTAATGAAGTCTCTGAGTTCTTGCTTGTTCGCAAAAAATTTTATTTTTCCTTGGCTTATAAAACTTAGTTTGGCTGGATATGTGATTCTGGGTTGAAAGTTT